>OY986043.1:29194762-29477262 GCA_963920215.1 Nineta flava
TTGATAAAACTATTGAGTTTATGAAAAAAGTTTTCAAACAAAAGTTGTTTGTTTCAAAGAGAAGAAGATTTTTTGTTAACAAATTTTTTTTCTATCTCCTACGGTTTCAAAGATATAATTTTTCCCCCCTAGCGGGGGGAATCACGTTCCGATTTTGCCCAATAACGAACTTGACCTTACTTTTTTGGTCAAGAATACACAAAAAAATTTTCAGCTCGATATCTCTTTTCGTTTTTGAGTAATCGGCTTCACAGACGGACAGACGGACAGACGGACAGACGGACGGACGGACATGTGAAAATGGCCGAATTAGGCCATTTTATGAATACCTATGTGAAGCATTTTTGTCAAGGATTAATATTTTCAAGCGTTACAAAGTCGGGACTAAACTTAATATACCTTGTATATTTACAAATATACTGGGTATAACAATACTATTTGATGTATATTATGTTTGGCACATGTACCGGGCACATGTACCGTCTTCGATCGACTCATTTTCATTTTTAAACACAAATTATGAAAAAACGGTTGACTTTATGAAAAAAGTTTTCAAACAAAAGTTGTTTATTTTAAAGAGAAGAAGAATTTTTGTAAAAAAATTTTTTTTCTATCTCATACGGTTTCAAAGATATATTTTTTCACCCCTGGCGGGGGGGAAACACGTTCCGATTTTGCCCATTATCGAACACACACAAAAATTTTCAGCTCGTTATCTCTTTTCGTTTTTGAGTTATCGGCTTCACAGACGGACAGACGGACAGACGGACGGACGGACATGTGAAAATGGCCGAATTAGGCCATTTTATGAATACCTTTGTGAAGCATTTTTGTCAAGGATTAATATTTTCAAGCGTTACAAATTCGGGACTAAACTTAATATACCTTGTATATTTACAAATATACTGGGTATAATAAATGAATACAGTATAATACGTAAGGCACCGCACATCTTTACCTAAATTAAACACGTAATTTGGCAACAACCTGAGTTAGATAGATAGATGGTGGAGGCTGCCCTGGACGAGTGTAGCCCCTTCGACCATAAGGTCCATTGTGATGCCTAAAGATGTGAGGATGTGAGTGTAATGGAAGGAATTTTTGTGTATAGACTAGGATTGGTAGGATGTGCGGCTGCAGCCGACTATGAAGGAACTATGCCGATATTCATCTGGAGTTCGTGGAGGAAACTGCCTTTTTTTCTTAATAATTGACAAACTGCCGATGTCGGGATTCGAACACAGAACCTCCCAGTTTCCAAGTAGACATACTGCGCAGACATGACGCCTAAGATCGCTCGGGCGCTTGGACTGGTTAACAACTTGATTTAATTGTTTAATTTTCTGGTATGTACTGTTGTATATTAATTGTAAATATCAATTATTTATAATCCTGCAATTTGACAGTTTATTATAAATTACTCAGAAAATGATCCGATCGTAGGGAATGTAAGAGATCCTTTGTCTATACACCATATGCATTCTGTAGACCATTTGATGTTAAGATATGTGACATATCCTGATAGGCAAATGGAGCAATCCCCTTCGACAATCCAGGTATAATCTGGTTTATGGATGGATACAAAACCAATACTGGATTAGGATCAGGACTATACTGTTAGTGATCAAGTACAAATATGTATATCAATCTTGGTCAATGCGCCACGATATTAGAGGTCGAGGTCGAACCTTCAGCGAAACTACAAAGATAGAATAACATATATTTTATCTGATAGTCAAGCCGCGCTTAAAGCGTTAAGTTCACCTGAAATAAGTTCCAAATTGTCATGAAATGTATCGACTCACTGTAAAGTCTAGGTAAACATGACAAAGTCACTATTGGTTGGGTACCTGGACATCGAGGAATCGATGGAAACGAGAAGGCTAATGATTTAGCCAGAGTGCTAGTGCTTCACTCAACGGCCCACAGCCGTTCTTTAGAGTGTCGAAAGGCACAGTAATATATAAAATAAAAGTATGGAAGGTACAAGAGTCGAACCGTTCTTGGGTGCATACTCATGGTTAAAACAAGCGCGGATCCACCGTTTTAGGGACGATTGGCATGCCCACAACCATAATAGACTTTTGACGTCACTCTTCACGGTCTATTGAGGTCGATAGGCTGATGATATTATATTCAATGCCTTAATAAAATTTAATAAAACAATGAATCATGCGTGATTCGGAACGCAGCGAAGTACTTAGTCATCATAGATTAGTCACAATATGCTGACACGTTATGTCACATTTTTGGCAACATATTATCTGTTTTTTTTGGCACATGAATACTTTGGAACAAGAGATGACTATTCTGTAGGTGCGCATCGTTATCTACTAATATAAAAGTATATAGTCGTCTACTAATTTAAAAGTAAGCGTGTGTTGTATGCACATATACATTGGCGCCAAAACTTCCGAGCCGCCTTCCCTGAAAAAGAAACGTAAGCTTGAATTTGTAATTTAAGTAAGCACCTAAATAAAATTATTGAATGTAAAATGTACATTAGGGTTTGATTTAATTTGATATCCTTTGAAGTACAAATTTCATCAAAATCGGTTCAGTAAATTTGAGTCTAAATGTGACACTGTGATGTGCAAACAAACACACTTTTGTAATTTTCGTGAGCGAACAAACAAACATTTAACAGGTTTATTAATTTACTAGTGTAAGCACCACGGCTTTGCCCACGTGGAACTATACACTGTACAAAATCTTGGCCAGGGCGTCATAAATTTTGTAAACATCTCATATGGTCGAATGCACTTTATCGATCATGAGCGAGTTCATACTCCGACTCGCACTTGGCCGATTTTCGGGTGGCTGTGCCCACAACCTGTTTTGAGGGCTGGAACCGCGCCTGGGTCAAGATAATGCAAAGGCTCTTATAAAAAACGTCTAATGGAAATACTCCTCTGAGCGTTAACAACTAGGATAAAACCAATTGAAGATACTTACGGGCCTGGTTACTGGCCACTGAAAACTGTAAAAACGTCACAACAATCAATCTCACAGGGAATAATCTCTGCAGATTTTGTCATGAAGAGGACGAAACAGGAATTCACATTTTGTGTGTATACGAAAGTCTCTCTCTCAAAAATACTATCATTTAGGCTGGACAGATCTCCAGCTAGATGAAATCAATGAGGTGTCGCCGAGGAATATCCTAACGTTTATCAAGGCCATAGGACTCCTGAAATACCTTTGAATAAAAAGAGGTAAAAGATAATAAATTGGCCGGGGTACAAAAGCTCTTTATGAGAACTACTCCTGATTCAAATCTCAATTTTAGTCTATGAAAATCTGCTCATATAACATATGTAATTTTGTTTATCATAATATACGTAATTGCCAGTCTTTGAGCAGAAATTATGATAAATCTGTTGAGTTTATGAAAAAAAATTTCAAACAAATATCTCTTACAGTTATAGTGATATTTTTGTAGGGTCCTTAACTCCTCCTTACTTTTGAGCTTGAAAGTACGCACACAAAATTTAAGTTCGTTATGTCTTTTAATTTTTGAGCTATTGTCTTGATGTTGATCGTGTTTATCTTGTTGGCAGGCGGATGGATATGCGGTAGGAGACTAATTAGGTCATTTCATGAACATCTATGTAAATAAATTTATTTTGCGTTAAATATTTTCAACTGTTGCAACGTCGGGACTAAACTTAATATACCCGTGTATATATTATATATTCCGGGTATAGAGATATCATGCTTACGGTACTGCCTTTCAAAACTAAGTGCATGTTTCAAATAAGTGACTTATTCCCGCATATTTTTCGAGAATTTACATTATGATAGTTAATTAACGGCTTGCGGTAATATATATTGTAGCCATTTCAAAATATTGAATCTTTTGTTAATTGACTTCAGTTTAACCAACTTTAAAAAGTAGATTCTCAGTTTATTGAGTATATACTGAGCTTCGTTCTGGGTTATATAACAAATTGTTAAACCGTAAATAAAATTAATATTTTTATATTTCAATGAATCTGCACATTTTGAATTTGTTTCAGTTAATGAACCATTTTTTTCCATTATATGGTGAAAGTAAAGTCTTAGCTACGATTGAAAATATAAATAGAAAATCTTTAAAATATGAAAGTAGAAAATAATATTCATTGATACACTCTAAATTACATTTACATGAATGGATGAAATCTGTGAAAACCGAACCTACAAAAAGAATCATTTAGTGACCTGTGCAAATATTAACATTGGCACGAAATTTAAAAAAATCTGTGTTATTTTATACAAACTATTTTGCAATTTTTTAAAATAATGGACCCAAACATTTCTAAATATTGGAAAGTCATTTTTAAAAAACAAATTTTCTATATGAATTTATTTCTATGAAAAACGTAATTTGTCGATTTATGAAAATAGAACTCATAATGTATTATATAGGAAACTGATATGTAGATAATACCACCAGCTACATTCAATGTGAAAGTAGAGCTTTATTAAGCTCAAACTAATGGTTATTATTTACTTTATTAATAATATAATGCTATCTCCAATAATATTCAGTGTAATCTTTTATACATATATATTTATATTGGGTGGAATTATATAATACCATGTTGTTTTTCCCTTCCTTTTATTTTCTTTAGTTACGACACTATGAATATAATATATATTAAATAATAATATTATATCTAGTAAGGGGAACAAAATTCAAGTTAGTTTCAATCAATTTATATCATCATCTATAATATACAATATATATGGACGTTTAGACTTTCAAATCAATTGTCTAATATATAAAAATTTTGTTCATCGAGTAAAAGAAAAACCACTATAACAATAAAATATTGGCGTATTAAGTCAAGAGGAAAACATTCTAATGGTTTAACTTTGATTATTTTTATGAAAATTAGTTTTTATATAAATTCAAAACAATAGAGATTGATTATTGTAATCACTCTACAAACCATTTAGTTATTTGTCAACCAAATATGTCAAAAAATTTTATTGATGTCATTATTTGCTGACATTAGGGTATTTGCATGTTTGCAATTTGCCTATATTTTATTTTTACAAGTGTCGAAGAAAAGAAGTACGAAAACATACAATAACCGAAACAGTATTAAAATCAGTAAATAAATTAAAGTGTTATCGATTCAAACTATATTTCTCATCACTTTTGCTGAAAGTGTAGTTGAATTACATAGGTAAGACTAATAGAATGTTATAAAAGTGTAATAGATAAAAATTTTTGTTTTAAGTTTCACTCAAGTAAATGCACATCATTGTAATTTAATATTTGCATGCACGAAATAATTTCATTATAAAAAAAAGTTAAGCCGTCGCGGCGACAACTGGCGAATGTGAAACATCGAAATTACTTTGTATAGAAAATATGCATGAAAGGATGGTTTATCAAATGAAACAAATATGATACAAACAAATATGATGATTTAATAATTTGAAAAATTTAAGCAAATTATTAAATTAAAGAATTAGTTGAAACATATTTTTCCAAAAATTGATAATTAGATAAAAAATGATTACCAAAAAAAATTCACTTTTTGCAACTCTGGTTTCAACCTAGTTTTCTTAATTAATAAATTATTAATTAACGGTGCGTCTAATAAAAAAATGTCTCAGGAATTTTCGTTCCAAAATCGTACCCTCTACCTACTCTCTTATGGAACTCGACTACCTCTGACTCACCCTGTATATTATATATATATATATATATATATATATATATATATATATATATATATATATATATATATATATATATATCCAATAATGATGCTGTGTTTACCAAACGGTTCAGAATTTGGGTAATATAAGCTATACTGGGCTATGCTTCTTTGCTCCCAAGAATGAAGTAACCCGCTGTACGTCTGAAGATTTATGCAGTTTCTCTTCACGAACTGTTGATAAATATCGGCATAGTTTCAGCAAAGTCTACTGCAGCCGCACAACCTACAAATTCCAAGTCTACATATAAATTGTTTTACCTCCATCTATGCATCATTAATATATGGTTAAAAATGAAGGTCAAAAGAAATAATGATCTGGGTGTCCTCTGTTTCAGACTGAGAAGTCTCCAAAACGGGCTACAACCCCATTTTTGATTTTATTTATATGAATCCATACATCCGTGTCCGCGTTATTTCACTTATCATTTAAACTGTCCAAGATATGGAAATATGCGGTGCAAGAAAAAGAAAGTAAGATAAATATTCAAAAATGTTTATCATAAAAAGAAACTTGTTTCAAAATATTTTTCAAGCATACAATATTTGTGACATAAACACTAAATTTACGCCACATATATACATCAAAACTATTGAATATATTTAAAAAAAAGTACTTACAAAAGTTGTTTCTCTTTATGAAATAAATATTTTTTAATTTACAAAATTTTCCCATCTCGCCCCGTTTCAAAGATATAACAAAGTCTATATAGTATTCGGAAAATTCTGAACCGTTTCATGACAATCATATAAAATCCGATAACGTGATTCGAAGACACATTTTCACTTACATTCACATTTCTGATATAAGGCGGATAAGTAGGATACACCAAAGTACACCACCATAATGGATCAAAATTTAACATCTGTGCTACCAAACTGTTGAGACTATACCAAAATATTTGATAAAAAAATTCGTTACGCAGGAGCTGCTTCAACTTAGCGAATTTCCTTGGAATATATAAATTACTCTCTAGCGGTCACAGTGTTAGTCTGATCAAAATGAAATGTCTTATCTGATTTTAGTATTTGCATGGCCAATTTTATTAATAAATGACATACGTAAAGGGGAAAGGGGGCATAAAGATAGAAGAAAACACAAAATATAAAATATCTCTCTTAATAATAGAACAATCGAAAAATGCGTAAGGAATAAAGTTGTAGAAAATCATATTTGCTCAAACCTTATCATTTTTGCTCAAACTGTAATGCGTACAGAGATATTGAGGAATTTAATTTTCAATCTTAAACCGTCAATATTTTTGTAAATATTAGTGTTACAGAAAACATGATAAGAAACAAAATTACAGTAAAACTTAATACCAACAACTTTACTTCTTATAAAATTTTCGATTTTTCGAATATTAAGCGAGATACGTCAAATTTTGTGTTTCCCTCTCACTTTAAACCCCCCTTTCCCCTTGTCCGATTTTACCCATTAACGAACTTTCAAATTTCATTCCGATAAAATGAAAACTGTGACCGCTAGAGTGATTACAGACACATATATATATATATATATATATATATATATATATATATATATATATATATATATATATATATATATATATATATATGTATATATATATATATATATATATATATATATATATGTCCATAGATATATATATATACATTTT
Source organism: Nineta flava (assembly GCA_963920215.1). Lineage (NCBI taxonomy): Eukaryota > Metazoa > Arthropoda > Insecta > Neuroptera > Chrysopidae > Nineta > Nineta flava. The sequence goes on from OY986043.1 coordinate 29,202,123, forward strand.
ACAGATGGTGATTTTTGACATCTACTAGGTAGGATCGATGGACATTTGAAGAAATTTTTGCGAAATTTTGACTTCGGTACGGGACCAATAGCTCTATTTCCTTTCAGGAAATTCGCTAATACTATTAAAAATTTAAAAAAATCTTAATAATATTTGCCCTAAGCTGTGTGTGAAAATAATAAGTTGGTTGGTGTTTACGAATCGTCATGGTGACGTATGTAATGTACTAATATTACTATGGAAATCCAAGATATAATGCATAGTTCACTACTCCTGCTTTAATTAAGTTTATATTTAGAATATTAGGCATTATATACATGATGAACATGAAGAATACTTAAAATTAATGATTTAACAAGAGTCGTCATCATCTGAATCATCTCCAGAAATTGATACACCGGAACCAATTGATGACGCCGAAGCTGAACCTTCAGTAACTGATGTCGATGAACCACTTGAAGCTGCCCCAGCTCCAGAAGCTGACGTACCGACCGATGAACCACCAGAAGAAGCACCAGCTGTTCCTTTTGTTACAGATGCGCTTGAGCCGTTGGATGAAGCACCAGCAGCATTTTTAGATGCAGAAGATGAAGAACCACCAGATGATGCACCTGCTGAACCCTTAGATGCGCCAGCAGATGATGCGTTAGATGAAGCGCCAGCATAATTCTTTGTTGCAGATGTTGAAGAACCACCTGATGATGCACCTGCTGAGCCATTCGATGCTCCGGCAGCAGATCTGTTAGATGAAGCGCCAACAGAATTTTTTGTTGCAGAGGCCGAAGAACCAGCAGATGATGCGCCTGATGAACCATTAGATGCACCTGCGGAAGACCCGTTAGATGAAACGCCAGAAGAATTTTTAGATGCAGAAGATGAAGAACCATCTGATGATGCACTTGCTAAGCCATTCGTAGATCCTCCAGGTGCCGCATCGGCAGATATACTTCTACAACGACTAGATCCTCCTCCACAAGCACAAGATCCTCCTCCACAACCACACGATCCTCCTACACGACCACAAGCACCAAATTCTACCGATGATCCTGTTGCTGAACCAGAGCCAGAGGCAGATCCCGATCCTACCACTGATCCCGAAGAAGAAACAGGTTCTAATTCTGTTGCCGAAGCAATGCCGGTAAGTATCCTTAATAATCCATGTTTTTCACAAGGACAGCACAATGATTGTATCATTGCGATACTTATCGCTATAGTTATAAGTTTGCTAGTCATTTTTATTTTTAGTTTATTTAAAAACGTTTTTATATCTATTTTTTGAGTTACATAGAATCTATATCTATTTGTCGTCTCAACTTAAAATATTTGAAGTTTATATATGTAAGTTGTCGTGATAACTAAATACAATAAAAAAAGTAATTGCACTTTTTACTTTTTTGACTCGTGAAAAAGATAATTCAATAATTTAATTTGATATGTTCCCACAAATGACTTCGATTGTGCAGAAAAATAATTGAGGCTTATTCGTGTTTGTATTTCGTCGTTTTTAAGGGTATACGAATATGGTAAACGATGATGCATCAAGGATCCAGTGTGTAAAATTATGAAACGAGTAGGAGCGTCACAAATTTTGTACTTAATTAATCAAAATTTTTTCAATCAAAATACTCATTAATTAGATAAGTTATTCGACAATCAGATGATAAATATGGTACAGAATACGGTTTTTCTTATTTCCGTATTGATATGATGATTCGGTAATAGAGATAGCATTTTTTCATCATATAATATCATCAATTTAATATCATCATATTAAAATATCAAATTAATTTAAATTTTTCAGCGTCTGACAATTCCCAAGATCTCTTGGTATTTATACTCTAGGCATTTCATTCTGGGACCATTTTCAAAATTTTGTATTGAATGGGTCGGTACTTGACGAAAATTTATTATAATTATTAAATATAACAAATATTTTTAATTTTCGTAAAATCACTTTATTTGACTAGTTTTGGAACACAGTTCCTTCTTCAGAAATAAAAAATAAAATCTTCATAATAAATCAGAAATGAATAATGAAATTTTATTTCAAAATTTATTTCTGAAGAAGGAACTGTATCCCGAAACTAGTCAAATAAAGTTATTTTACGAAAATTTCGAATATTTGTTTTATTTAATAACTATTTTCAAAATCAATCACTAACCTTTCTTTTAAAGATCGAACCACGTTTAGCAACTTAATCCATATACTGATTGAAACAGAATACGAAAATGAAAACTCAATACAAATTGTTTCTAAATAGAACTACCTCTGTTCGTCAATACATCTTCAATAAAAGGATGTCTGTGTTTTACGTTACACAGATATAATTGAAAGAGTACAAGTTTTTGATAAATTTGTATTGGTCCCCGAAAAATAGCCCGGCTTGCCTTCTGAGAGTAGAAATCGGAAACGTTTACTTAGGATGGTATTTTTGCAAGCTGCTAGTGTAAATTTCTCAAATTAAATAACGAACGATTCCTAAAAATGTCATCGCATGAAAACTCAAACAGGACTGCGCGACGGACTACATTCTGAAGTGAAAGTGGGTCACGATGGTCTTTTTGACGTCTAACATGCGCAAAACTGATCCGATCAAGACAGACCCATAGAACGGAACTAAAAAAGTATTGAGTTTCTCCAGAATTATCCAATATATAAATTCATTTATGGATATTCTGACTCTGACATCTATAAGAATATAATGCTACTTTTGAAATACAAAGAGTCGTATTCCTACTGAGAGCATGTCCTGTTAATAAAACAACAATAGGAAATATGCATGAAAATTTTTTTTCACATTTATTTTCAGAATATGAAAATACTGTTAATACTGTAATAATATTTAAAAACGAAATTAAAATCCGACAAATATCAAGGACGCTATAAGCTTTTAAAGATTATTTTCTGTCTCTTTCTTGCAAAAATACTAAAAACGGAGTTTCATGTGTATTTTAAATGGTGAAAGTGTAATATGACGTCACATAACATATCAAGAGGGCTATCACCCTCTTTGTCTAATCGGGAATTTCAATCATTCATATCTCGCTTATTTATAAAGTAATTTAAAAAGTAATTTTACCTTGATATTTGTCAAGTAAACATGCTTCAATTCAAGTGAAAAAAAATTGTCATGCATATTCCCTATTATCTGTAACAAATTGAACTTAACTATTAATCTAGACGACCTAATTTTGGCGAATGCTTACTTTTCACTGCTACTCAACCCATTATTTTAGTAAATAATAAAATGCCAAATTCAATAATAAAATGAACTACATGAAATTTTACGAACAGTGATTAAAAATAGAGCAGTTATTTATTTATTTTATGTTAGCGTGAAAAAAATTTAATCGTTTGTTATACACGAATAAGTTGTTGAACATAATTCACACCGTAATCTTGGTGGCATGAAGCTTCGTAAAATCTTTTCAAGTAGATTATAACAAGTAGAATATATATTATTACTAGCCGATCCGGCAAACGCTGGTCTGTCATATAAATTATCAAAGAAATCGAATGTAAATATAAATCGAAAGTGAAATATGTGTGTCGCAGTTCTGTTCTAGGAATTTTTTAAACCCGACTTCGGATGTAGCTGTAGCGGGCCGGTTACCAGAAGTACGACGACAGTGGATATAACTTATTCGCCGTTGAGAATAGATTCCACGTGAATATCGAGCAAATACGTGAAGGTTTAACCGTTGGCGTTGCGCCGTAGGAAAATGATCTTCCCGAGCCATCGTTCGGGGTCTACATGTTTGATGTACTCACCGCCCATGAAGTATATTTGTAAAAATTTATGTGGTTCGTTTGGCATTGGCAGCAATGAACCCTCTTTGTGGTACACTTGGCCTTTGATTTTGAATGTTGAATTGAATTGTTGACCATTTGCCGCAGTATTGCGATCTATTTCTGTTGCTCCGAACGATGCCATTTGGAAGCATGAATTGAATGTGCAAATGGACTTCAGGAACAGGTTTGAATCTGGATCCGTGCTAATGAGCAAGTCGTTCAATGGTTCTGGTGGTGTCTCAATTTTTGATAGCTGCACTTTTCCTGAGGCGCAACACATACCAGCTGACTCATGTTTGAATTTGAGCGCATTACAATGGGGACATCCTTTGTTCAGAGCACCAATCAGCACTCTTAGATGAGCGGAATATTTAATATCTGGCTCATACTCAGATGCAAGACGAAGGAAAGAAGCGGATGTAAATGTTGGCCATTTGCTCTTTGTGTGTCAATTACGAACCGGCGTGCTTGTCTTCGTTCCAATTGACGTTGGGCATTTCGTTCAGCTCGTGTCTCTTGTAATTAAGATGCACGCAATTGTGACATGCTCACAAGCACATTTTCGTTATCTTCTTTGATTTGTTCATCTGTTCTTTCTGCTCTGCTCTGCTATTTCTCCTGTTTGTTGCTTTATTCGTTCGACGGCCCAAAATGGGCCCCCTTGCGTCTTGATGGCATTGTTCACTGTAACACACACACAAATAGACCAAATTGTTGTACTTACTGATGAAAAACGGTATGCCGATAATGTATTTGTTTTTTAGTATTTTACCAACCTTCACAAATTATTATATATATTTCTTACTGTATGTATTTCTTGTTAATTAAAATAAATCGTGCAAAATTTTGCACGCATTTCGTTGTGCACGCACGTCAATGAACGACGGTTAAATTAGTTGGATATTGTTCATACAAAAATACTAAAATCGCGATTAAATAATGGGGGTAGGGATAGGAGGATGAAAAATACTTTACGACCTATTTTCATACTTACCAAATATACAAAAAAATATTCATACAACTCGGTCAAGCCGTTTCGGAGGAGTGCGACCACATATACCGTGACATGAGATTTTTATATATTAGATTATTATACTTATTTGAAAATCAGGATGGAGCTGGTTATTATTATAATGCTTTTAAATTCTTTAAATCAGGGTGGAGCACTCAAGTTACGGCAGACATCCCCCCTTAGTTGTCAATTATTTTTATATCCGAAATACAAAAAAAAAATGCTTACCCCATTGAAAGGTCGGCAAATTATATCACTTTCGACTGAATTTCCTTAATATGGTATTTCTTCGCAGTTCAAAGCTTATAAATTCTATTTTATATTCATGTTTTTTACAATACCTACTGTGTCAGCATATACCGTTTAGGTGGTCACATTGTATTAATGCATCATAAATTATATATGTATAGCCACAAAAACGACGAAATGCAAAGTCCAACTTTCTTGCGCAACCGATTTTCTGGCACATAAAAATTAAATTATTGAAACATCTTTCCACGAGTTAATAAAGTAATAAATGGGTAATAACTTTTTTTATTATATTTAGTTACCACGACAAAACTTACATCCATACACATTATTAAAAAACTACGCAGGAGCTGCTTCAACTTAGCAAATTTCCTTAGAATACATAAATCACTCTCTAGCGGTCATAGTTACAGTGTGATCAAAATAAAATATCATATCTGTATTTATATTTATTTTAGTATTAGCAAAATTTAAATTTATTATTAGCCAAATACAACGATATATAACGATTAATAGTGTGCAATTATAGTTTATAGTTACTGTGGAAACCACAATAAAAATTGACATTTGAAAATGGAAACAAAATTTAAATAAAATAATTTTATAGTTATTTTTTAGAAGTAGAGTTTCTGTGAAAATGACAAAATCAACAAAAATTTTAACTGACTCAAAAAACAGAAGGAGGAAATTCTATGTTCGACTGTATGTATTTTTTTTATGTATGTTCACCGATTTCTCCGTCAATTGTGAATCGATTTTAAAAATTATTGTTTTGTTTGAAAGGGTATACTCTCGAGGTGGTCCCATTGTCACCAAGTCATAATCTGATGAGGGGATCTCATAAAAACAATAATAATTTATTACAAGTAATGTAACAACAAATTGATTTAATTGTTTGAATACCCAGTATATACTGAGTTGTATATCAATAATTGAATTTCAAAAACTTCCAATTCTACGTATTCGAATTGTTAACAGGGAATAGTTTCCGGGGAACATTAAATCACAAATTATGAGAAAACTATTGAGTTTATGAAAAAAATTTTCAAACAAAAGTTGTTTATTTTAAAAAGAAGATTTTTTGTTAACAAATGTTTATATCACTTACGGTTTCAAAGATATATATTTACCCCCCCCCCCCCCAGCGAAAGGAAACACGTTCCAACGGTTTCAACGATAAATATTTTTGCCCATTTTGCACAAATATCGTCCGATTTTGTCCATTAACTTGACCTAACTTTTTGCTCAAGAACACATGACACAAATTTCAGCTCGTAATCTCTTTTCGTTCTTGAGTTGTCGTGTCCACAGACAGACAGGCGTACTGGCGGCCAACATGGACGAATTTGATGAACACATATACGAAACATTCATGTCTACGATCAATATTTTTAAACATTACAAAGTCGTGATCAAACTTAATACACCTCGTGTATTTACATATACTGGGTATAAAAATTATACGTAATAGGTTCGGACAAGAATTTTCCTTTGGATTAAATCTGTTTATTGCTATTTTTAGCTTTTTAGTGTAGTGACTTTTGAAGTCGGTTATATTTTTTTTTTTTTAGTTTTTACAATAAAATGTATTTCATGTATTCGTGTCAAACAAATACAAAATATAAAATATGTCTCTTAATATTAGAAAAATCGAAAAATGTATATGGAGTAAACTTGTAGAAAATCAAGTTTGCTATAATTCATTACCTGATCATTTTTCGCAAACTCTAATGTGAACAGAGATATTTACAATTTTAACTTTTAATCTTTAATTGTAAATATCTGTAAATATTAGTGTAACAAAAAAATGATAAGAAACAAAATTACAGTAAAACTTAGTACCTTCAACTTAACCCCTGATTAGCCATTACTTCCTCCATATTTGCCACTGAAAGTATGAGTTAAACCTCTGTTTGAAAAAGAGTAGCGTATCGTTCTAGTGTCACTAACTCTCTCGTGTGTGTTTTTCGCGCATACTCTAGTTCTCTCTAGTCGGGGTTGTTGAAAAAGTCAATTCTGGTCAATGTCCAGTGTGACGTCTGCTACTTAATATACAGACTTCATAAATATTCGAACTGATTCACGATTACCACTTTCATCTTGTTAGCGAATTTCCTGAAAGGAAATAGAGCTATTGGTCCCGTACCGAAGTCAAAATTTCGCAAAAATTTCTTCAAATGTCCATCGATCCTACCTTGTAGATGCCAAAAATCACCATCTGTAAAATTTATATATATATATATATATATATATATATATATATATCTATGGACATATATATATATATATATATATATATATATATATATATATATATACATATATATATATATATATATATATATATATATATATATATATATATATATGTGTGTCTGTAATCACTCTAGCGATCACAGTTTTCATTTAATCGGAATGAGATTTAGTATTTGAAGCGCTTTTGGTATTCAAAAGGTCAAGTTCGTTAATGGATAAAATCGGACCAGGGGAAAGGGGGGTTTAGAGGGAGTTAAGTTAAAAGAAAGTTAATTTATTCAAAAAAACTCATTCTTACATTTGGTACGGGTTTGGTACTGGTTTGCATACTGGTACTTAAAATTATTCCTCAAAAATTCACATTTTTAGATTCATGTTTTTTCAACATGAATACAACATTCCAACTACATGATCCATACAATGCTTCTTTAGATAATTTTTATGTACACACAAACAGACTAGAGAAAATAATTAATCTTCCAAATAGATTCATTTTCAAATTAACCCTTAGACTATAATTTAAAATTAGTATCCAAAAAAGTATGAAAAATAGAGTAATTCTATTAATGCTTGAAGCTGTACATTAAAAAATAAATTTTTTTGATTAATGAACTTATTTAGTTCGAAAAAAAATATTAGTTTTTTAATTTAAATATAGTCCCTATACCATCGCTGCTGCCATTGAAAAATAGAATATGATAATACAGTTCATATATGCAGTCTCATAGGATCAATTACATCTGTCAAAGGACTACATTTCATACGAAAATATTTTTGTTGTATGTAAAATGTCTAATTAGATAGGCATAAACATATGTTTATAATTTTGGAATTTTTATTCATAAACTGTCTTCGTTTGACATATATCACTCAACAGATTAGTTTTAAAATAATTTTACGTTATTTTAATAGCTTCGCCAGTAAATAGTCAGCGGTTTTATGTGTTTTAATGCCTCATAATTAGTTTTTTATTTCTTTTTTTTCGGTTGAATAACAACATACTGGAATTATAGCGTTTTCATTCTTGACTGTAAGAGGACTAAAAAATCCTTTCTTAAGAAATCTTATTTCCAGTTATAATAAATGACAAATATAAATTTTGTTTATGATTTTATAAATTATTGGATTCTTCTATTATTTAGAAGTCTTGGTTAATTTTCAATCTTTTTGCCAGACTTATGTCAATAAGTCTGGCAAACTCATTGGGCATCAAATAATGTTATTAGTTAGTTACAATAGTTTATACTCAAAATAATAGTTTATCGAATTTCTAACCAAATTGTATGGACAAAATTTGTATAGGGACTAGTAATTTGTATAGAGACGTAGACGTGGAATAATCGTCATAAACTCAATGCATGTAATTTTACTCAATAATGTAATATTACTCGCACTTATTTTGAATAAAATAGTTAAAAGAAATATAAATTTACTTTTTACATTTCCTATATCAAAATCTACATTCATCAGTTTTACTTATTAGTAGTGGGAATATACCAAAAAACTCTAAACCGAACCAAAACTCCAGCGAGAAGGATTTGAACGTTATTTGCTATTCGTTATGTACTAAATGGTTTCGATTAACAGTTATTCTAAAATATCGTAACTTTCTCGGAAACATTCCAATAAAGTGAACTAAAATAAAAGTATGATAAATTCGGAACAAAAATGGATCCAAGGTTTTTTTTTTGCTAAAGTGTTATTAAAGATATGAAGGTAGTAAGTTTTAATTGTTTTTCATAAATTTCAAGTTTTCTTATTTCTAAAACGAAGTAAGATATGAGGCCTCAAAACTGTTGAGCATTTTACGTTGACTGCAATTGAGATCCAAATTGATTTATGTACCTATTTATACCACCATCAACGAACCACGCCTCCCAATTTGATTTCCAAACGATAAGAGGCAAAAAGTACCACAGCGAGTCGGGAGAAGAAACGAACTCTAGTCAAATGTTTAAGATTTGCCAACTCCGTGGGCAATGACTGCTGCAAAAAATTGTTGGAAGTCATTTTTATTCACAACTTCATGCATTTAGTTGGCTTCAACGTATGGGATAATAATCGCATTTTTCGAGAACATATTTTTTATCAAAATTTTTGGAGCTGTTTTGAAAAAAAAAACCTTTGTAGTCATCCAATTCTGTCCGAACTTGTTTTTTAGTACTTCGTTCTAGATCTAGACAATAACATTCATTTACAAGGAATTTTAAAATTTCATAAAATGGTTATTGAGCCATTGCGGAGACTAGTCTTAGCAGCATTATATAGATCTAAAATGCTTATATAGATACTATGCTCTACCAATTAAACACAATCATCCTGTATATGAATGGTAATTTGCTACACATCTTGTGTAAATATATATTCACAAAAAGGAAATTTTTCAAATTGCAAACAAATTGTTCGATATTTTAATGAAATAAATATATTTTGTTTATTTATTTTAAGAAAATGATAAACAATTTGCCTCATTAAAATTGAATTTTTCAAAAGAAAATATTTGTTTATATTTAAATATTTATTATTTTTGATGTGAATGTACGTACCATTCCCAATCATTCTTTATTCTTTTATTATTTACATTTTTGTATGATCATAATTAATATCAAATAAAATATTTTATTACTTATTGATTTGTGAATATACTTTTCTAGAAAATACAGTATCGTGGTTAACTCAAAACAAACACCATTTTGTAAGTATATAGCTATACAGTGATTTTAAAGATGTGTACCACACTTCGAAGGTAAATAGTCAGGTGTCTCGTAAAAAATAATTTAGAACCTTTACGTTATTTAAGTTTTGATATATAGTACAAAATGTACCATATTAAAATTGGTAGGTACAGTACATCACGAATGTGGTAATCTCACATATTACATATTATTTCCCTATTTGTGACGTAAAATTAAAATTATTGATATGTCAAATAAAGGTGGTCATATTTGACGTCTATTAGATAAGATAGATGGATTAAAGAGGAAATTCGCTAAAAATGATAATAAAAACAAAATAAATTTTTCTATAGAGTTATGTTTTTGTTTGTGTAAAATATAACCCTGCAGAAAAATATAACCTGATTTACCCAGACAACTATCATCGCCGAGCCGAAATTGCAAAAACTGGAAACGTAAAATTTATAATAATATTTTCTTTTTAGCGTATTTCCTGAAAGGAAATGGAGCTATTGGTCCCGTACCGAAGTCAAAATTTCGCAAAAATTTCTTCAAATGTCCATCGATCCTACCTTGTAGATGTCAAAAATCACCATCTGTAAAATTTATATATATATATCTATGGACATATATATATATATATATATATATATATATATATATATATATATATATATATACATATATTTGTGTCTGTAATCACTCTAGCGGTCACAGTTTTCATTTTATCGGAATGAGATTTGGTATTTGAAGCGCTTTTGGTATTCAAAAGGTCAAGTTCGTTAATGGATAAAATCGGACCAGGGGTAAGGGGGGTTTAGAGAGAGGGGGAAACACAAAATTTGACATATGTCCCTTAATATTCGAAAAATATAAAATTTTATAAGAAGTAAAGTTGTAGGTATTAAGATTTACTGTAATTTTGTGTCTTATAATTTTTTCTGTAACCCTAATATTTACAAAAATATTGACGGTTTATGATTGAAAATTAAATTCCTCAATATCTCTGTACGCATTAGAGTTTGAGCAAAAATGATAAGGTGATGAATTGTAGCAAACATGATTTTCTACAACTTTGTTTCTTACGCATTTTTCGATTGTTCTAATATTAAGAGAGATATTTTATATTTTGTGTTTTCTTCTATCTTTATGCCCCCCTTTCTCCTTGACGTATGTTATTTATTAATAAAATTGGCCATGCAAATACTAAAATCAGATATGACATTTCATTTTGATCAGACTAACATTGTGAACACTAGAGAGTAATTTATTTATTCCAAGGAAATTCGCTAAGAAATATAATTAGTACTATGACATCAATAGTAGTGTATTTTTATACCCAGTATATTTGTAAATATACAAGGTATATTAAGTTTAGTCCCGACTTTGTAACGCTTGAAAATATTAATCCTTGACAAAAATGCTTCACAAAGGTATTCATAAAATGGCCTAATTCGGCCATTTTCACATGTCCGTCCGTCTGTCCGCCTGTGAAGCCGATAACTCAAAAACGAAAAGAAATAACGAGCTGAAAATTTTTGTGTGTGTTCTAGACCAAAAAAGTAAGGTCAAGTTCGATAATGGGCAAAATCGGAACGTGTTTCCCCCCGCCAGGGGGGAAAAATATATCTTTGAAACCGTATGATAGAAAAAAAATTTTTTTACAAAAATTCTTCTTCTCTTTAAAATAAACAACTTTTGTTTGAAAACTTTTTTCATAAACTCAACCGTTTTTCATAATTTGTGTTAAAAGATGAAAATGAGTCGATCGAAGACGGTACATGTGCCCGGTACATGTGCCAAACATAATATACATCAAATAGTATTGTTATACCCAGTATATTTGTAAATATACAAGGTATATTAAGTTTAGTCCCGACTTTGAAACGCTTGAAAATATTAATCCTTGACAAAAATGCTTCACAAAGGTATTCATAAAAACGCCTAATTCGGCCATTTTCACATGTCCGTCGGTCCGTCTGTCCGTCTGTCCGTCTGTGAAGCCGATAACTCAAAAACGAAAAGAGATAACGAGCTGAAAATTTTTGTGTGTGTTCTAGACCAAAATAGTAAGGTCAAGTTCGATAATGGGCAAAATCGGAACGTGTTTCCCTCATAATTTGTGTTTAAAGATGAAAATGAGTCGATCGAAGACGGTACATGTGCCCGGTACATGTGCCATACATAATATACATCAAATAGTATTGTTTTTATGTTTATTTCAGTTTGGTTAACCAGGTGTATATATAAGGTCAAAGTTTATTAAGGTCAAAAGGTCCATCTGTCCTATCAAACCTATACATGTATATATATATATGTATATATATATATATATAGACGATATATATATATATGTATATATATAAGTCGCGTAAGTAGCGATATATATATATATATATATATATATATATACATATATATATAAATATATATACATATATATATATATATATATATATATATATATATATATATGTATATATATATATATATCGCTACTTACGCGACTTTCTAATGCAGCATCGGCTATTGCTACGCGTTGATGAACTAAAGCTTCACGTCGCCTTATTTTAACGCTTAGCGTTAAAAAACGATCGCGTTGAATAACTAACGCTGCCAAACCGTCGCTTCAAGTTGAGTAATCACCATTTCGCGTGACTAACATCGACTAACGCTTCCCATGCACTAACATTTCACATTGACCAATGTTTTGCGTTAACTGACTTACGGTTAACTTAAGCTTACGCTACGCTTTGCGTTTACCAACGCTATGCGTTGATTTACTAACGCTTTGCATTGGCTGGCATACGGTTCGCGTTAACTTCCGTTTCGAGTTGGTTCGTGCTTTTCGTTTGGATACGTTTCGCGTGAAATCACATTTCGCGAATCACTTCGCTTTGGATAGCTATCGCTTCGTGTTGGCTGACAAACGGTTCGCTTTAGCTACGCGTTTCGCGTTGGTTAACGCTTTGCATTTACCAACGCTTCGCGTTGTACTACCACTTCCTATTAACTAACGCTTCGCGTTGGCTAACTAACGGTTCGCTTTAGCTTACGTTTCGCGTTGAAAAACGCTTTGCGTTTACCAACACTTCACGTTGTACTACCACTTCCTATTAACTAACGCTTCGCTTTGGCTAACTTACGGTTCGCTTCAGCTAACGTTTCGCCTTACAATACCTATTACCGTTCCTTACAATACCTATTAACGAACGCTTCGCGTTGGCTGACTTACGGTTCGCTTTAGCTTACGTTTCGCGTCGATTTACTAACGCTTCGCGTTGACCTGACACTTCCTATTGACTAACGCTTCTGATTGACCAACGCTTCGCGTTGGTTAAAGCCTTGCGTTAATTAACGATTCGCGTGAAATCACGCTTCGCGTATCACCAACGTTTCGCGTGAAATCACGCTTCGCGTATCACCAACGTTTCGCTTTGAATAACTAACGTTTCTCATTAACCAACGCTTCGCGTTGGTTGACTAACGGCTCGCTTGAGCTTACGGTTCTCGTTGGTTAACGCTTTGCGTTAATTAACGATTCACGTGAAATCACGCTTCGCGAATCACCAACGTTTCGCTTTGAAAAACTAAAGCTTGTCATTAACCAACGCTTCACGTTGGCTGACTTACGGTTCGCTTTAGCTTACGTTTCGAGTTGGTTAACGCTTTGCGTTGGTTAACGATTCGCTTAAATTCTCGCTTCGTGAATCACTGACGCTTCACTTTGCATAACTAACGCTTCTCATTGACCAACGCTTCGCGTTGGCTGACTTACGGTTCGCTTTAGACTACGTTACGCGATGACCTAACACTTCCTATTGACTAACGCTTCTCATTGACCAACGCTCCGCGTTGGCTGACTTACGGCTCAATTGAGCTTACGGTTCGAGTCGGTTAACGCTTCGCGTTAATTAACGATTCGCGTGAAATCACGCTTCACGAATCACCAAAGCTTCACTTTGCATAACTTACGCTTCTCATTCACCAACGCTTCGCGTTGGCTAACTTAAGGTTCGCTTTTGCTAACGTTTCGCGTTGGTAAACGCTTTGCGTTGGTTTGCTAACGCGTTGGTTTACTAACACTTTGGTTTACTAACGCTTCGCGTTGACTAAACACTTCTAATTGACCAACGCGTCGCGTTGGCTACCTTGCGGTTCTCTTCAGTTTACGTTTCGCGTTGGTAAGCGCAAAGCGTTCAGCAACGCTTTGCGTAGATTTTCTATCGCTTCCCGTTGACCTAGTGCTTTCTATTGACCAACTCTTCGCGTTGACTGACTTACGGTTCGCTTAAGCTTACGTTTCGTTAGCTAAACGTTTTTTCTGGCCAACGCTTTGCGTTGGCTGACTTGCGGTTTGCTTTAGCTTACGTTTCACGTTGGTTAACGCTTTGCGTTGGTTATCGATTCACTTTAATTCTCGCTTCGCGAATCACTGACACTTCGCTTTGCATAACTAACGCTTCTCATTGACCAACCCTTGAGCTTACGGTTCAATTGAGCTTACGGTTCGAGTTGGTTAACGCTTCGCGTTAATTAACGATTCGCGTGAAATCACGTTTCACGAATCACCAACGCTTCGCTTTGCATAACTAACGCTTCTCATTAACCAACGCTTCGCGTTGGCTAACTTAAGGTTCGCTTTTGCTAACGTTTCGCGTTGGTAAATGCTTTGCGTTGGTTTATTAACGCGTTGGTTTACTAACACGTTGGTTTACTAACGCTTCGCGTTGACTAAACACTTCTGATTGACCAACGCTTCGCGTTGGCTACCTTGCGGTTCTCTTCAGTTTACGTTTCGCGTTGGTAAGCGCAAAGCGTTCAGCAACGCTTTGCGTTGATTTTCTAACGCTTCCCGTTGACCTAGTGCTTTCTATTGACCAACTCTTCGCGTTGGCTGACTTACGGTTCGCTTAAGCTTACGTTTCGTAAGCTAAACGTTTTTTCTAGCCAACGCTTCGCGTTGGCTGACTTACGGTTCGCTTTAGCTTACGTTTCACGTTGGTTAACGCTTTGCGTTGGTTAACGATTCACTTAAGTTCTCGCTTCGCGAATCACTGACACTTCGCTTTGCATAACTAACGCTTCTCATTGACCAACGCTTCGCGTTGGCTGACTTAAGGCTCGCTTGAGCTTACGGTTCGCGTTGGTTAACACTTCGTTTTAATTAACGATTCGCGTGTAATCACGCTTTGCGAATCACTAACGCTTCAGTTTGAATAACTAACGCTTCTCATTAACCAACGCTTCGCGTTGGCTGACTAACGGTTCGCTTCGCTTACGCTTCGCGTTGACTAAACACTTCTAATTGATCAACGCTTCGCGTTGGCTAACTTGTGGTTCTCTTCAGCTTACGTTTCGCGTTGGTAAACGCAAAGCGTTTAAAACGCTTTGGGTAGATTGTCTAACGCTTCGCGTTGACCTAACGCTGTCTATTGATCTACGCTTCGCGTTGGGTGATTTACGGTTCAGTTTGGCTTACGTTTCATGTTGGTTAACGCTTTGCGTTGGTTAACGATTTGCTTAAATTCTCGCTTTGCGAATCACTGACGCTTCGCTTTGGATTTCTTATGCGTCTCATTGACCAGCGTTGGCGACTTACGGCTCGCTTGAGCTTACGGTTCGCGTTGGTTAACACTTCGCGTTAATTAACGATTCATGTGAAATCGCGCTTTGCGATTCACCAACGCTTCGCTTTGAATAACTAACGCTTCTCATTAACCAACGCTTCGCGTTGGCTGAGTTACGGTTCGCTTTCGCTTACGTTTCGCTTACGTTTCGCTTACGTTTCGCTTTCGCTTTGCGTTTACCAACGCTTCGCGTTGGTTTACTAACGCTTCGCGTTGACTTAACACTTCTAATTGGCTAACGCTCCTCATTGACCAACGCTTCGCGTTGGCTCACTTGTGGATTTCTCTAGCTTACGTTGATTTACTAACACTTTGCGTTGACCTAACGTAGGTCAATATACCTACGCTTCGCGTTGGGTTATTTACGGTTCGGTTTAGCTTACGTTTCGCGTTGGTTAACGCGTTAACAGTCGCTTCGCGTTGATTT
The DNA here is from genome assembly GCA_963920215.1 of Nineta flava. NCBI lineage: Eukaryota > Metazoa > Arthropoda > Insecta > Neuroptera > Chrysopidae > Nineta > Nineta flava. The sequence goes on from OY986043.1 coordinate 29,218,165, forward strand.
ACTCAATTATATAACTCAATATTTAAATATATAAAAATCGCAAGAACAATAATATAAATTTTTTTAAATGCAAGAACATTTATACTGTTTCAATATTAATTATTAACACAAAACAAACATTTACAAATAATTCATATTTTATAAACATTGAATAGGCAGAAATATGAACAATTCAAACATTGATATACAACTCAGTATATACTGGGTATTCAAACAATTAACTCAGTTAGTTGTTACATTACTTGTTTCAAAAATGTTATGGATGATTATTGCATTATTCATACAGTTTCTGAAAAAATGCTATGAATAAAAGACGCACCTATATTCGGCATGTCCATCTTATGCCTTGACCATCTACGTTTGTCGTCATAATGCTGCCCTGGGTGTGTTGCACTGCTTCTTGAGACAAAATTCCGTCGTCAAAAACGAGAAATATATTATGTTTCATCTACGTCACCTTAATGTACAAAGTAACGGCACTTGTTGTGATTTTATATTTTTGTTTCCCGGTTCCACATCCGAATGGTGCAAAACCTGACAGACAATTGTACCCCCTGACTCTGAAGACAGGGGAATCCTTCGGATATTGCGTTGTATTACGGGTGGATAGACTACATGACCATAGGGTAGTGGACGTCTTTCAAATGGCGTAGCTACCTTGAGAAGATTTATGTTTGTCGAAGAAGTAGGTGGCCTCTGGAGTGTATGTCCTGTATCCCCTTCTCCCCTTCAATATATAAAAATACGTTAAATTTTTAAGTAATAATAACAATAATTTAAACAATCATTAATTGTATAATTCCCTATTTTTGATCATACTGAACAGTTTTTTACAGAAATTCATGCTTTTCTTGTATGGTAAAAGATACTCCGTTGTATGATTTTATCCTTTGTAAGCTCAAAAATGATCTTCTATTTTAGCCCTGAACTAGACATTTATTTGTTAGATGCCACTAATTGAGTATCATTATTGAACATATTCAATGAACATATACATTGTTGTGAGTGAGTTGCTGGTGAAATCTTTTTATATCAGAAATGCTTCTTCTGATGTGATTTCTCTACACAATATCTCCAACCTATGCAGTTTAATCACTGCATTCGTTTCATTCCTATTTTGTTGTGTGATTTTCTATTGTGTTTATTTAAAGACTATCTATATCGAGGAGCATACACACCACTTTAAGTATTGTGCATCAATGGGCACTTCGTACAACATTCTTTAACCTTCATCTCTATTGATTGAATGCTAGTATCTTTGTATAACAACATAGCAGATAACAAGATTACAAATTACACCAAGCTTAGCAGGCGCGGATCCAGTCCTCAAAAAAGGTTGTGGGCACAACCACCCGGAAGTCGGCCAAGTGCGAGTCGGAGTATGAACTCGCTCATGATCGATATAGTGCATTCCTACAAAGGAGATGTTTACAAAATATATGACGCCCTGACCAAGATTTTGTACAGTGTATAGTTCCACATAGGCAAAGCCGTGGGGCGAACACTAGTAAATTAATAAACCTGTAAAATGTTTGTTTTCCCACGAAAATTATAAAAGTAAATTTGTGTTTGTTTGCACATCACAGTGTCACATTTAGACTCTAAACTACTGAACCGATTTTGATGAAATTTTTACAACTTCAAAGAATATCAAATTCAATTAAACGCTAGGCTACATTTTACATTAAATAATTTAATGTAGGTGCTTACTTAAATTACAAATTCAAGCTTACATTTCTATTTCGCGAAAACGTTACGCCACCAAAAAGGAAGGCGGCTCGGAAGTTTTGGTGTCCATGTATATGAGCATACAACACACGCTTACTTTTAAATTAGTAGACGACTATGCACTTTTAAATTAGCAGATAACTATGCGCACCCAGCGAATAGTCATCTCTTTTATCCAATACCAGTATTCATGTGCCAAAAAGAAACAGATAATATGTTGTCAAAAATGTCACATAACGTGTCAGCATATCGTCTATGATGACTAAGTACTTCGCTGCTTTCCGAATCAAGCACGATTCATGATTTTTAAAAATTTTATTAAGGCATTGAATATAATATCATCAGCCTATCGACCTCAATAGACCGCAAAAGTGTGACGTCATAAGTCTATTAGGGTTGTGGGCATGCCCATTGTGCCCACAACGGTGGATGCGCGCATAAATCTTAGCTTAGTTTTGAATTTTCTATATCAATGCATGTCAATGTTCGAACCATTTCCATTTTTGTGATATTTGGGTGAAATAAAATATCGATAAGTAAAATTTAAAAAATTTAAAAAGTTAGTTATTCAGAATTATCTGGTTTTTTTTATACCCGATAAATATATAATATATACCCGGATATATTAAGTTTTGTCGCGCATATCCGTCCGTCCACTCGTCCATCTGTAAACACTATAGCTCAAAAATAAAAACTGATATCGGACTGAAATGTGTGTGCTTTAGAAAACTAAAATTATAAAAAGTAGTTTCATCACAAAAAATGTCTCTTTTTATAGATATATATCTTTTTTCATAAACTGAAGAATCTTGCCGCAATTTTAGGTCGAAAAGTAAAATAAACAGTTCACGCACTGATAATAAACTAGGTAAAAATCAGATATTTAAGCAATTAAGTCAGTTATTTGTTCTTTTTAGTTCTTTTTTTTTAAGTGCATATTATTTATAATGTTAGACGTTTGTGAGTTCAAATTAGAATGATTCAATAAAACATTTATGTGAAACCGCATTATTGATTCGAATCTGTAGTTTAATTCTAACGTCAGATAATCATTGACAAAAAAAGCAAAATTTTTGAGAAAATGATTTTTACTATTCTTATCGACGATATATATAGAGGAAAACAATTTATGTATGCAGTCATTCGGAATTCCAAAATGACTAACGCTAAATATTTGAATAATATTATTGTGGTATAATTAACACAAAAGAACAAACTAAAAATTGTAGAATATCATTTATTGCTATATGTTTCGAAAATATTTAACACCAGAATATTATGTTAGTATTTTTGAAAGGAAATGGTGTATTTCAAAGAACCCCCAAAAAGTGTAATCTCTAGAATCTAATAGGTGCAATGATATCGGACTTAAGAAAATGTAGTGGAACTTAGGCTTACACCATTATACCCAATATCAAAAGACTCTGTGCTTTCTCTTATCCTTTAAAGAAGTTCATTTTTTACAATGCCATAGATTTTAACATGGAGAATATAGGATTGATTTAGTTATATAATAAAAAAAAAGTTACCTCCTTCACCGCTATCTTTTTAACTGTTTACAGGAAATTTTTGTTTGATATAAATTACGGCACGTAAGTAGCTATATATAGATACAGCCTGTATAATATCACCCAAACACACAATAATTATGGAGATAACATTAAAACTTTCTGTGTGTATTTGGTGGTGTTGTATGCCATGCAACAAACACCATAATTGTACAACAAACAGCCATCCCTGTTTGTCAGTAACACAGCTTTTTAACTTTTAAATGTTCCGTTTATTTCAGTAGAAATAAGATAATATTTATATAAACATATATATATATATATATATATATATATATATATATATATATATATATATATATATATATATTCAATGTAATTCACTACCACCAATTTCAAATATATAGCCATTTAATATGAGGGGTGACTTTTGTCACGGTCTTTTGGGAATGCTATTACTTGCCTGCCACAACCATATACAATAAACCACAAAATACCCTCGTTGCAGTGTGTATGCTATAATTAAATATGTGTCTTCTATTATCTAATTTGTGACATCACATTTCAAAAAAAAGTTCGTTACGCAGGAGCTGCGTCAACTAAGCGAATTTCCTTAGAATACATAAATCATTCTCTAGCGGTCACAATTTTAGTCTGATGAAATATCATATCTGAAATGTTTTTCGTATTTGCAAAGCCAAGTTTCTTAAGACGTGGCATAGGTCAAAGGGAAAGGAGGACGTAGAGAAGGACGAAAATACAAAATATTAAATAGCTTTCTTAATATTAGATAAATCGAAATATGTATAAGGAATAAAGTTGTAGAAAATCAAGTGTACAACATTTCATCACCTGATCATTTTTTCTACAACTCTAATGTGTACAGAAATATTCAGGATTTAAACTTTCAATTTCAATTCGTTAATATCCCTGTCAATATTAGGGTAATAGAATTAAAAAAATTTTGACAAAATGGAAACCCGACTTCAAAAATTAAATATTCTAAAACCAAAAATGCACTAAAAACTAAAAAAATAATTGTATATTATTGTGTCAATTTAAGTTCACCTAAGCAACAATTTTTAAATATATATGTACAATTATAGTTATTTTTGGAGGCGGTATCAGCATAGAGAAGTTGAAAAATGTTGTCGTTTTTATTTAAAGACAAAATTCTTGTACAAAAGTAGGTAAAGGCCTCGTACCAAAGTCGAAATTTCGCAAAAATTTCTTCAAATGTCCATCGATCCTACCTAATAGATGTCAAAAATTAGAAGTTCTAAGGAATTCTCATTATTTACATCAACAACAACTTCAAGGCATTTAATCTGGCCTACTCGGTGAAATGTATACTTTTGCATCTCGAGCTGGTGAACGTGTTTAAATATAGTATTGTTCCTGGTGTTTATCATGCATTTTGTTTTCTGTTTATTCGCATCTGGTCCGAGTTTTTTGGACTTTTCCTCCAAAACATTAAAAGTTTGTCAGTTCTATTGTGTTTCGGCTCAATATATCCACGTCATCTGCATAATCAAGTATGTGTAACATACGATTAAAATTTGTACCTTCTGTAGTATTGCTTACCTTGTTTAGCTGATTCCAAATTCTAGGACAATATTAAATAATTGCGTTGATAAAACATCTCCTTGCCTCAGTCCTCTTTTACCCATGAATTCTGTAGACAGTTCTCCTTGGATTGTCATTCTAATTAGCTTAATAAGTTTCTCAAGTATTTCAAAAAACTTCATTACGACTTATTTTTTCACGTCCAAGCTATTTGCTACCGTTCTACGATATAAACTTCACAATCTCATCATGAGTTAAGGGAAAATATGTTTCTTTATAGTTACAAATACCACGTAAAATCTTCACAAACTAATTTATTTTAAATTTAATTGTAAAAATATTTTGTTGTTGTTATACAAAGAGACGACAAAAATTGTATAATAGTTTGAAATTGACAGACATATAGCTCTTCTAAATGTCTGTTTTCATTTGTATGTACGATGGTCAACGATGCGAAACGTTCAGTCGCTGGCTGTTACAATGTTACATGTTGTTGGATGATTGTGATATATGATGACGTAAACATTATTTTAAATTGTACACATACTCATAGTACTTACTGTATACCTTATACAACATAGCTGCTACATATTTACAATTTACGAAAAATTCTTTCCCGTATTTTAACAATTAATTTTAATCGTTATACATTTACGAACAGAACAAAAAATTGCAAGAATAAAACAAAATGTTACATTTTATTTCCAATGAAAAAAATACACTAAATTTTTAAATTCTATTACATATAAAAAGAAAATAAAGAAACCATTGAAAATACATAAATTCTTGTGTATTTATGTTTATGTCACTGGCATTGATTTGAAATCCTAGATATAAATTATTCATTGAGACATGTTCATAAAAGTTCGTTTAACTAAATTTTGAGTCTCCGAGTGCAAATCTACAGCCAATAGACATTCCCTAATGGACGATAATCGTACACAACCTATATGTACTATAAGTGGAATTTCAAAATTCACACAATTTGTTTAAATAAATTTCACTCTAATATTTATAGCTTTGAGTTTTTTCTTTTGAATCAGATTTTAATAAAATTTTGCTCTAAGGTACTGTTGACTAACAAGACCAGACTCCTAACAAAGCCCAGATATGAAAACTCGTTATTATAATTGTTGAATTAATTCGAGATATTTAACAAATAAGCAGAAACATCAATATTCAAAAAACGCAACAAAACTTTTAGCCAAAGGCGTTTTCGGTTAGACCGCTAATTGGTGTCTATCAGAGGTGTATCTGTAAAAGTAAATGATTGTTATATTAAATAATTATTATTTTAATAAATAATAAATATATGTAAAAGATATAATTGATCTTTATTGATTTGATTTATGAAATGTTATATTTTTAATATGTAAATTACCATGGTAGTTAACATTCAAAGCAACCGTGATAATAGAGGGAAGTTATAGTTGTTAAGGCACTCTAATAAGGCACTCTATTTATAATATTGATTAATCACTTTTTTGTAATTTATTGTGAGTAAAGTGGTGTATTTTTTTGTTTTTACGATTGAATCTTAATATTTTAACATAATCTACGATAAATTAATGTTTTAATTGCAAGTTCTTATTGAAAATAATACTATTGTGGTAGTTTTGAGAAATTGTCCAATTCATTTTTGTTTCTTGTGTTCTGTCCATCGATACATTATATCTTATTGAATGATAGATTTAAATGCAAGTGAACATTTTTTTACAGCACTTTCTTTTATGCAGAAAAATAAACTTCCGTCCACTCAGGGATGTAATTTTTCTGAACAATTTACTGGCGCATCCTAAGGATGACTTTACTTGCCTTAGCATAAATTGCGCACTACCTGGGCGATATATGTATGATAGTCAGTGGCGGGTTATCCGTAAGGCGCGATGCTACAAAAGGGCGCGCGTGGAAGTTTTTAGACGAAGAAAAAAATTATACCTAAAATCCCCTCAGAGAGTCACTGTTGGGATCCGTCGGAAATTTTCGGTTTGTAATGATAATGCTTAGTAACGGCGTAAGATTAAATTCGTAACAATTCGTAAAAATTTACCCAAACGTTGACATATCCTTAAGAATGGTGGTGGGCAGAGTTTTCTTGTCTTAAGAGAGTGAAAAATTATCTACCCTCAACCATGACCGATAAAAGATTAAATTCGCTAGCGATACTTAACATCGAATCAAACTTATTCCTATCTTTAAACTATGATTATGTTATTGCCAATTTCGGAAGACGAAGGAAATTTACACGAAGGAATTTTTAACATATGTGATTAGATAGATAATTCTTTTGTAACAACCTAACAATTTAAACAATAAACAATTTTATTTATAGTTTTATTGTTTCTATATGTAAAATATTTCATCTTAAGTTTGTACTTAATTAATGATAAAAAACAATCGGACTTACTCTCTCAACAATCGCACCAGGAATTTCCAAGTTCTATCCTTCTTGCTTTCTTCTCTCCCATCACATAGTTAAAATTTATAATATACTAGACTTTGCCAGCGGCTTCGCCTGTGCGACATGGGACATTCCCGGGATGAAAGTATTATATGTGTTAATTTAGGGTATAAGCTACCTTCATACAAATTTTTTCAAAATCCGTTAAGTAGTTTTTGCGTGAAAGAGTAACAAACATTCATCCATTCTTCCTCAAAAACTTACGCGTTTAAAATATTAGTAAGATGGCAACTAGAGGGGCGCTGATGAGGTGCTAGCCTATAGCGCTGTGGACATTAAATCCGCCACTGATAATAGTCTTGTCATGTGATATCACGCCAACTCATCAAACAAATATATTATGTTTTTTGACAAAATTAAGATCTTGATAGTTACATTTTTCGTTTTAAATCGGAAATGAATGTTGTTGATATTTATATTGACATAAAACAAAGGCTCATACACAAAATATTAAATTACAACTGATATAAATCAAACCATTTATATAGGAATAGAAAAAAAACCAAGATACCTAAAGAACCATCTGTGAGAGTATATTCGTGGATACAGTAATATTTATCAAAATCAACAAACACTACAAATTTACGGTTAATTATAGAATACCTATAAAAAAAACATAGAAGATTTTTTAATTCACAAATTGATTTGCTAAACTTGATACTTTTTTTATTCATATAGATACAGCAACGAATTAAAAAAAGAAAAATGAAACGGAACACCAAACAGAAATATATGAGAAAATAAAATAGAATAAAAATGGTGACACTTTTTATGTGTATGTGTGGGAATATAAATTTATTTGTAATAAATCAATTTTCAACAAGAAACAAACTAAAACGATAAAAGAATTCCTTTTAAAAGAGACAATGAGATTTGACGATACAAAACAGTTTTTTAAATAATGAAATTAATTTCTTTATTCAGATATAAAAAAAAATCGTGATAAATAAAGAAGAGTATTTCTGGTTTTTTTTTGTAAATAATTTTTATTTGGATGCTACTCTACACACAAATAGAATGGGAAAAATAGAAAAGAAAAATTTAAATTTCTTTATAGTAATTCATACAATCACGGTACCATGAACTAACTGTTGTACAATTGACATGAAACAAAATATCCGGGATGTAGTCTGTCAGCTATTCTTTGAAGAGCTCTTTTAATACCAAATTGCGAATAGATATTGAAACTTTCATTAAAAATAGCTTCATATAGTCAAAGAAAGTAAATACTTTTTTTCATTTATAATACTGAGAGTTTTTGAAACATTGACGATGTAATTATATTAGGTTAAAAAATATCAAATGATAATCAACAGTATCAAGTGGTACTATTGTGAAGTGTTTCAATTTTGTTAAGCAGTGAAAAAGTACGAATAAAAATCACACTAGTTTTTACCTATTTGAACCGCCTATTTTTGTCTATTCTTATAGGTTTTTTGCCTATAAACGCTTTTCTTATTATAATAATACATTTATAGATAAATGACTGAACATCGAACGTTTTCATATTAGGTAATTTAGTCTCTGAAATAAAAAGGCTGCCTAGTTAACAGTGAAAATAATTCTCGTTTATATTTATGTTGATTTATTGCTAAAACTAGATAGATAGATTGTAGAGGCTGCCCTGGACGGGATACACTTCGACCATAAGGTCCACTGTGATGTCTAAGGGTGTGAGGATGTAAGTGGAGTGGAAGGAATTTTTGTGTATAGACTAGGAATTGGTAGGATATGCGGCTGCAGCCGACTATGATAGGAACTATGCCGATATTCATCTGGAGTTCGTAAATTAAACTGCAGAAACCCTTCTCAAGCATAGCTGGTTACTACGTTCCTGTCCATACGCCGACAGTTTAGTCAATTAACCGCCCCCTTTTATTTCTTAATAATTGACCAACTGTCGATGTCGGGATTCGAACCCATAACCTCCCAGTTTCCAAGTAGGCATACTACGCAGACGTAACGCCTGAGACCGCTCGGCCACTTGGACTGGTTTGCTAAAACTAGTTAAGGAATTTGAATGTAGGAATTTCATTCTCAATATGAGAGTAAAATGGAAAAAAATACAAAAAGGTGCTGAAAAAAAAAGAAATATTACTGAAATGTATGACCTGATCAGTTTTCGGCTACTATATTATTTAACCAGATATTTAGCAGTTTTAATATTATAATAATTATAACAGCCAATGTTCCTACTGAGGTTATGTGGCTTGATTCTATATTTAATATGGTAGCTCCTACGTGAATGATTCATGAATATTTGATAAAAGTAATGATATACATAAACATGTTCTCCACAAATAACCAAGTTGCACAAGCAAGAATCGTGAGAACATTAATCATCACAGATTCCGTTTTTGAAATAGGCACAGATGTACTTTCCAAAACATAGCCCTTCTCAAAACCTATCTCAAGAACCATCCTATCTCAAGAAAGGAATCGTTTGGTATACAGACGGCTAAAAAACTGGGGAAGAAACCGGGGTGGATATTACGGTGAAAGACCCAATGCCTAACATAAGCCTCAACTTGAGGAAATAAGTCACAATTTTTCAAGTAGATATCTACGCCATATATATAAACGAGGACGTATATATTCTGTCGGACAGTCAAGCTGCTCTAAAATCTTTGCCTGCAACTGAAATCACCTAGTGGATAGTCTGAGATTTTCTTGAGAAACTGCTGGAGCTGTCAAAACCAGGATCTCAGGATACGAGGATACCAGGATAATCTGGATACCAGGTCTCAGTGGTTTCGAACGAAACGAAATTTTAGGATTTTCAAAGACAGCACGTAAACAAGTGATTAACTAGTGGATGAACGTTAAAGACCGTGATCACTAAGAAAATATACCGCAGTAAAAACTTAGGAAAATACTGTCACGGAATTCATCCAAGAGACTTTCTCTCGATGCACTCAACCTGAATAGGATACAGCTTCGGAAAGTTACCGGATTCATCACCTGACATCGTCACCTACGTAAACGTCTGTACACCATTCCTTCATTAATTTAGATATTCTATTTATGATGATTTCGAAACAGTATTTACTACAAACTTCATTGATACCTAAATGAAATAAATGTACAAAATTCAAATTAATTAATTCTTTCGAACAGTTAGTACAATACATCTGTGAACGTATTCATATAGTTCAGGGGTGGTCAACAAGTCGATCGCAATGGGTCAGCAATTGATTTGCACCGTTTTTTAAATTTCTATTCGATGTTGTTGCTGGACGAATAGGCTCGCTGGATTTCTGTTGACGCCAGCTTTCTTCTCTGATATACGAGATGAGTCATACGAAATATTAAATTTTTTTCTAATTTTCAATTTAAATTCCGATTTTCAATTATAATTCTGTCGAATATGTTATTGTTTCTGGAAGTGCCACGCAATCTTTTCAAAATGACACTAGAACCAATGTCCTAGCTAAACGCGTTTCTACCCTACACCAATTTATAACTTCACGCAAAGCTGTTGTGGGCCATTATAAACGCATTATTATAGTCTCGAAGTTATTAGCGATTGAAATCGTACAGTATTTCAATTTTAAGCAAAAAAAGTTTTGAATATGTATTATTGCTCATCTACTCATAGCTCGCGGTAGTGCATCTTGTAAAGAAACACAGTGTATAAACTTAGACTACGCCTATGATGATAAGTCGATCGCGACATTCGATCGCGAGATTTATCAAAATACCAGGCCTTTTATTTATCAAGTTTCGAAACAAATTTAATTTAAACATCAACGTTTGTATAAAATATCCTACAAAATTTATGTAAATTAAATCGAAACCTGACTGTCGAGAAAACACATCATACAGTTCATATATGAAGATGGGCCTGGAAATGTTTTGAATTATGTTTTTCGAAGAAACTGTCAAGCTACTTTGGTATATTTGTCACCGTACAGGTGTTATCTTTATTATCAAGTAATGCAAAGTCTTAACTTTTGACGATAAAAAAATGGTATCTTAAGTAATTTGTATTTATAAGCTTTAAACATAGCGCTTTAGAAAGAAGATATCAAAATTCCTTCAAAATTGACATTTTTTAATTAAAAAAAATATTAATAACGATATGAATTCGTTTATAATAAGTCACGTAAATCTCCATCCATTTGTCTGTACGTAATTATGAGAATACGTAATTATGAGAATAAGTATGAAAAGTCACAATTCTTAGCAGATATTGATGACTTTTTGTATCGATTCGTTATTTTCTAAGTACTTAGATAATAGCCTTGATTAGCCTTATTGAGTGGTCCAAATTTTAGTCGTATGAGTTTCATACTGATGCGTCAAATAGATTTATTTAGTTTAAAAAAAATTTTCTACAAAATTCCTGTTTAATATTAGAATGATGGATGTGGTGGGAGTAAATTTGGCTTGCCTTATTATCCTGAGCTTTGTCTTAAACAAATGCTGTTTGTTTCTACGCCAGTTTGTAGAAAACAAAACAGGGGGGGGTATGATGTAAGAGGTGGTGCCAACTTTTGGCAAGCAAGTAAACCTCGGAATAATTGGACTTTTTTAGTTTTGGGCCTATAACTAATATGGGATGTATGAAAAAAGTTCCAAACAATAATTGTTTGTTTTTATGATATAAATATGTTTTTATGATATAAACCCTATCGTGCACTGTTTAAAAGAAAGGTTATAACAGGGATGCAGAGAACAAAAAATTTAAACGTATGATCATTTGAAAAGTTACCACTTCAATAATTCTCTTAGAGTACGTATTTATATATATATATATATATATATATATATATATATATATATATATATATATATATATATATATATATATATATTTTCATTACTCTTATATAGTACTAGTCTCAGTTTTTAACAAAGTTGGAAAGAATCGTCGTTTTTTGACCCTGGTTTTCAACCATGCTACTTGACTGAATTATATAGATGCAGCATATAGAAGTTATAGGCGCAAAATCACAAATCTGTCTACGAAAATTTGTCCCGAGGTCGTCCGTGTTAGCATTTTTGTTTTTTACATCTTTTTTGTTGTTCTTTACATAAAAAGTACCATACCTCCCTTTTCAACAAACAATACCTCTACTGACTGGCGTATTCTTATTTTGACCATTTACCATATTACAATCATCGTTTTGGTACACCTTTAATAGATAATTTTTTGGATGCTTTCTTAAGGTTTCTCGAAGTGTTTACGATATAAACTGAAAGTTTGCAGATTTTTATATAATAAGTTACAGTTTCTCACATCCTTAGGCATCACAATGGACCTTATAGTCGAAGTGTAGCCCGTCCAGGGTATCCACTATAATATATCTACGGTTTCTTATAATAATATGGATAAAAAGTTAATGTTTCTGTATTTTTAACACTCGATTCTTCATAAATTGTCATAATGACAATCAATGTATATTTTATGGATAGAAACCAAATAAGTAACGAAATGGTTATCTGATTAGTAGCTAAAATATTTTAAAACGATCCACGCCTCTTTGTATTACGGATTCGGATTTCTCAATGGAAGAGAAGACTCTTTGTACGAAACATTTTGATTTTCTAACATCGATCTCAAAATGATTTTGAAATTTTAACGTAAGATACACCAAAAGGCACCCACACGACAAGTATTAATGTAGTAGTAGAAGCGGCGGGGAGGTCAAAGCGTGAAAGTAGGCCGATTCTTAGGTCTTTTTTACCCAGCGCTAAAAGAGAAGGAATTTATATGTGGACTAGAAATTGGTAGGTTGCGCAACTGCGTTTGACTTCGATAGGAACTATGCCGATATGCATCTGACGATTGTGAAAAGAAACTGCAGAAAACCTTCACAGCATAGCCAGCTACTTTCGTTCTTGCCCATACGCCGACAGTTTTAGTAAATTAACCACCCCATTTATTTGTTAAACTGTTGTCGTTGGGAACCGAACCAGCAAACTCCCAGTTCCGAGTTGAAAGCCATTCGGACTGGTACGTATTTATACTTTTGATTCTATTTTAAAGTAAAAGCTCCATACATGCTAAGCAATGGATTTCGTTTAAGAAATAACAAATACGTTAATGTTTGATAGAAACGGAAAATCATCGATGCGCCTATTTAATCTAAAAGTTTTGTAATTGTGTTCTGAAAGAAGAATAGTTTTTTGATACCTTTTAAAAATATAGTTTAGCTTCGGATATTAAATTTAAGAAAGTTACATACAAATAATAATTAGCCCGAAATGGGATGAATTTTTATAGGTCTGTAGCGATAGCAGATAACAAAGAGGCGAATAGTTTAAATTACAAAACATTCTTGGCATATATTACTCCGGTTGTGAACAGTAATTTTGCTGTTCACAACTTTCCTTATTTACCGTTGTCTAAACTGTTTTTTTACGTGAGAAGCTGTAAGCGATGATATAAATTTTTTTGAGTTTATTTTTCCTGAAATTGAATAGCTTGTGAACTTCATGTAAGAAAGATTGTGTAAAGAAATATGGCATATACGTTAATAAAGATTCAATTTTGTGAACCTATCACGGCATGTCGCGTTTTTGACGCCCGAAAGAAGTTAAAATAATTAAATGATACACACACTTGAGCAAATGTTTTCTCCGCGACAACCCTCGTAAATCGTCTTATAAACAAAAACACGTTACTTTTCGGAGACAACTAGTTTATTTGAATATAGATAAGGAGAAACTTAAAGCATTTATGTTTGAATTTTGTGATTAGAATATGAAAATCTTCTTGTGTTCTCTTCATGTTTCATGTTGTTCACCGTTGACGAAATGATGTTTCCAATGTGTTTTATCTTCGGTGAAATAAAAATTTTTTAATCGCTTGAGACTTAGTCAACCTTTTTTTTATAAACAATTTTTATTGTCACTGGATATAAAATTGCCGTAAATTACATAAGAGATGTGGGTGGCTCGTCATGGTAAATTGTGTTACTGAAGTGCTTACCATATTTTTCAAAAAATGCTACTACAGTATGTGGAAAATGCACATTTTTTAGTTTTTATTTTCAAAAGCTTTTACTAAACTACACTTATACGATAAATGCATTTAAACTTTTGGTCATAAACTTCGAGGCAATTGCTTCGTTATAATGGAGAACCACGTTTTAACTATAGCTATAACACCCACTATTTTTTTTATAATTTAGCTTTGCTAAATAAACAAATACATAAATGTATATATATATATATATATATATATATATATATATATATATATATATGTTACGAGAAATGTGAATAATTGGTTGATATTCATAATAATCTGCTATTATTAATACTAATCAAAATGTCAGAACGCTGTTTGTGTTGACTATATTGTGGAATATTTATAATATGAAAATATATTTAGATAGAAGAGCCTCTCCTTAATATTTGGTCAACGCAAGTTGGTTCGGTTTAACTGATCAGAAGTAGATATTTTACCTTTTATTAATTGAAATTTTGTTATTACTTGAAATTTTGTTTTCTTATGCGCGGTTGTTGTGGCCTTAAGTCAAATTCTGAAGAGCCAGTATGTGTTACGGACTTGTGAAATATGGCCCATGTAGGTTATTTCGGGTTAAATATAAAATTTGAATTAATATAAGGCCATAAAATAGTAGTAAAAATTTATTTATAATATATATCGCATAATGATTAGCAATATTTACCTGTGACTATAATTAATAAAATTTATTTTTCAGTTTTATCGAACCATGTAACCATGCATAGCTTTGAAATATCAGATAAATATGAATTAGAACTATTTTAATTCCTATTAATTATTCTTTAAAACGAAATCCATTGAAGCAAATCAATAATATTTTTTAATAAGGGGGTAGGTAAATAAGGTCCACTTTTTGCAACAGGACTATAAAAACGTAAAAATGCGTCATAAACAAAAATAATTAAAAATTTCGTAAACATTGATTATATATGCATCCGATATTTGTGAAAAATCATCACAATTTATTATGTTTCAATGAAAAAATGATAATTTTAAAAACTTCGATTGTGGGCCTTATTAGGAACCAGGTCTCTCAATAAGGTCCGCTATAAAACATTGCTAAATCAAAGTGTATCACTATTATTCACTTAACATTCATTAAAATAAATATTTTCTTATTTAATATTAATGTACTTCGTACAACAATTCGGCCGGACAAAGGTGAGAGGCTTTATTAGATAGATCTATTAAAAATACAAACCGCGTTAAATCAAAAAATTTACGTTAAATTTTCAAATATCTTCATTTCTCTATTACTGTTCACTAATTTTTACTAAATATTTAAAAAACATATCGAAATCAGTATTAATCACAAACCACCCTTGGCCTTGTTTCGATTCTTAAGAAAAATCTCGAACTTTGGTAACAGAAGGAACTAAATTTGTTAAATGAACTAAGAAACTGTGTTTTTTGCATAGAAAATAAATTCTGTAATTTATCTGACCTGTTACTTATAAAAGATGCTATTAATGCGAAAATTTTTTGAAATTATCTAATAAAAAAGGTTTAATTTAATAGTCTGAATAAGACCAGACCTTCTTAGGATACAATCAAGTGGGCCTTAAAACGGACAGCTACAAGTGATGGCAGAAATGTCGTTAAAAACAAATGAAGAAATAAATAAATAAAATTCTTTTTGCTTTCAATAATGAAAAGCATAGATATTAGAATCCAATAGTAAAAACTTTATTCACCAAAAATTTCAAAGAAGTGATTAATCAATATTATTATTTATTACAATTATTGTTATTTTTGAAGTCGGTGTCAGCATAGAGAAATTCACATAAAATTTGGCCACCGCCTCCAAAAATAACAATAATTGAACATACATATTTAAAATTTTTTGCTTAGGTGAACTAAAATTGACACAAGAATATGCAATTATTTTTTACTTTTTAGTGCATTTTTTGTTTTAGAATATTTGATTTTTGAAGTCGGGTTTCCATTTTGTCAAAATTTTTTTATTTCTCGCTTTTTAGTGACTTTGAAGTTCTATAACTGATTTTATTTGTCTGAATATGGGTAGACCGACTAAACGACCTACTAACTTTTAGTGCATTTCTTTATAACACATTTATTTTATCCGTTTTTTTTTTTGGAATTTTAGTCCAACGGTTTTTTTTGTAAAAAATTTTTTAATTTGAAGTCGTTTTTTAAAAAAAGTTTCTTATTTTTGCATTATGAATGAGTATACCCTCTCAAACAAATAAAAAAAATTTTCGCAGAAATCGGTGATCACATATAAAATGAGGATTTTCCTCGATTTCCAGGGGATCCCCTAATCAGAATGCGATTTGGTGACAATGGGACCAATGGGAAATCAAACTCTTTAAAACAATAAAGAAATTCAAAATCGGTTCATAAATGACGGAGTTCTGAGGTGACACACATTAAAAAAAAAAAGAAAAATGCATACGAATTGAGAACCATCCTCCTTTTTGAGGTCGGGTTAAAAATAGTGTCTTATTGATACTATATCACTGATAAACATGAATATGCTGTCTAACTGAAAACGCACTAGACTAGATGTGTTCTTGCATTTTAATCTATTGATGTTTCTGTTTATATGTTGCATATTTCGAATTAATTAACAATCACAATAACGACTTTTCATAACTGGGCTTTCTTAGACGGCAGTGCCCTTGACACAAATAATATGTTTTTCTTAAAACCTTAAAAGATAATTTAAGAAAAATATTTGTTTTATGAAAAAAAATTCTTACAAACTTATATTTTACGCACATAGCTATGTACCCTACTACCTACCTAAGGCTTAGTTTCAAGTTATTTCATTTGAATTACAATTTATTAAAACAGTTCCAAAACATTCATACACACATTTGCTGTTAAGTGTACGTACCTACAATTCGTATTTTCATCTGCAGTATACACAATAACTTTATGTGACATATTCTATGTAAAGAAAATTGTATCAGTAATTTTCATATGAAAAGTTTTCATAAACCCATATATGTATAAATTTTACATCTCACAAGCAACAACGACGATGTTGCCTATTTACAAAAACTTTTATAAATATATATATATGTATATATAGGATGTCCCAAAAGTAGTCGAGTTCCTTAAGAGGGAAGGTGGAGGGTACGATTTTGGAACGAAAAGTCCTGAGACATGAAAAATGTAATAAATAAATTGATTTAATAATAAAGTTTAAAAAAATGCGGAAATTAAATTCGTTAAATTATTCCAAAAATATACCGACTCCAAAAATAACAATAATTGTACACATATATTTAAAAATTTTTGCTTAGGTGAACTTAAATTGACACAAGAATACGCAAATATTTTTTTACTTTTTAGAGCATTTTTGGTTTTAGAATTTTTGATTTTTGAAGTCGGGTTTCCATTTTGTCAAAGTATTTTTTTTTTTTTTTGTTTCAAATTTCAAATAATAATTGAACAATGATAATAATGAAATAATAATAATAATAATAGGGTCAAAAATCCTTAATACTCTTATTTAATTAATTAATAATTATTTAATAATTAATTAACGTCTAATAAAAAAAAGTCTCAGGACTTATCTTTCCAAAATCGTACCCTCTACCTACCCTCTTAAGGAACTCGACTACTTTTGGGCACTCTGTATATATATATATATATATATATATATATATATATATATATGTGTGTGTGTGTGTGTGTTTCATAATATATATATACATCATAATATGTTTATCATGTATTTAACATAAATTTAAAAATATTTTTACTGTAATTACAATAAAACTGTGTTAAAATAAAAACAAAGAAGAAAAAACCTTTTAGTAATGTATTTTAGAAAGAAAAAAAAATCAGTTGTCTGTAAATTAACTTAAAATATTTATACAAAGATTGTTAAAAGAATCTTCTTCTTTTGTTGTGTTGTGTTGCTTCTGTTAAATAGTAGGTATTTTGTTTACTTGAAAAATGTTTATGTAGGTAACCTTAATGTTTAGTGTAAAAGCAGGACCTCCAAAGGGAGAGAATATAGAGGCAAATAAGAGTATATTAACAGAAAAGAATGAATACACAAACAAATAACATTAGTGAAATACTATGTGTAACTAAGGTAAACATGTTGTGTGATATTTAATTATGTTTAGTAGGTATCTGTGTGGATACAATTTAGACTCTAAAATTTGGAAACAATATTCTCTCTTAACATTAGTAAAATTCGTTTGCCTGTTCGGCTGTCCATCTGTAGACACGATAACTGAAAAACGAATAGGGATAGCTAGGGGGGGGGGGGTATCAAACCGAAAGAGATAGAAGAAAAGTTTAAAGACAAAATATTTTGTTTGACACTTTTTGCCATAGACTAAATAGCTTTGCGACAGTTTTAGCTAAAATTAAAAAATTACGCAATGATTTTTAGCTCGATAAATACCGGGTGTTTAAGCTAATAAACCAGTTAGTTGGTATATACTATCTCTATTGGAGAATTTCTGTATTAGTTTGGAGATTAGGATTTCTTTCCAGTTGTCGGTTAGATATTTCTTTACATTTAATTTTTATACAAAATATTAATGTACGTAACCACTGTTCAAAAGTATGTTTGAATTTTCTATCAAAAAAGACTGAAAAGTGAGACATAAGTTGCGGTAAAACAGTACCAGATTCGATCAGTACCACACGTGGCCTTAGAATTACTACGCCGTCACAAATCTCGGGTAGGTTTCCTTTTATGTTGAAGTTTGGTGTTAAGGATTCCAATTCCATGTAGCTGCTGTTCACAATGCTATAACGTAAAAATTAGGGTGTTGTTTTACTAAATAAACCATATTTTGACAAAATGGAAACCCAACTACAAAAATTAAGTATTCTATAACAAAAAATGCACTAAAAAGTAAAAAAATAATTGCATATTCTTGTGCCAATTTTAGTTCTACTAAGCAAAAATTTTTAAATATATTTGTACAATTATTGTAATTTTTGGAGGCGGTAACAGCATAGAGAAATTCACATTACTTTTGGACACCGCCTCCAAAAATAACAATAATTGTACAAATATATTTAAAAATTTTATTTTACACATTTATTTTATCAGTTTTTTTTTACCCGTTTTTTTTTTTTTTTTTAATTTTTAGTGCATTTTTTACAACAGATTTTCAGTTTTTTTTACAAGGAATTGGGTTTTTTTTTGTACAAATTTTTTTTTTTTGGGGTCGGTTTTTTTTTGTAAACATTTTTTTTGAAGTCGGTTTTTAAAGATTTGTTCTTATTTTCCCATTACGAATGAGTATACCCTTTCAAAAAAAATAAAAAATTTCGCAGAAATCGGTTATCACATATAAAATGAGGAGTTTCCTCGATTTCCCGCGGATCCTCTCATCAGAATGCGATTTGGTGACAATGGGACCTACCTTGAATCAAACCCTTTAAGACAAAAAAAAAATTCAAAATGATTGACAATATTTTTTGTTCAATTAAACAAATTAATTTTATTCACCAGGTTCCTACGTCGTTTTACATAAATTCTATATCGAAACTTAAATTCAGTTAATGTATCCAGATACGACATAATAACCTAATTTTTTCCTATAATAATACTTATGTTGTATCTTCGATAACCATATGTATCTAATATTTGCATTTAATTTTCGTTAATCATCCAAATAAAAATATAGCGTATCTATTTTGAACTTAAACCAGTTAGTAAAAAATATTAATAACTTAGCAAATATTTATTTATTTTTCTTTACAAACATTTTAAATTTATAATTTTTGTTTTTTTTTTTCACTGGCAAGATTGAAACATTATTAAATTATATAATTTGCTTAGAAAAATCGCTTACGGAATTAAATTTTCATATATATCATGTAAATTATTGTTGTATTTTGTTTTTGGTTTTTCTGTTAGCTACAAAATATAAGCGCCATAACACTTAGCCATTTTCGTCCATTGTGTGAATAGTGTTCCATATGACATCTAGCGGGCATTGAATATAACATTCAAGCGGAAATTTGAATTCAGAATGTAAGAATGCTTTAACGCGGGTTGAGTTATCTGTAGCAATATACTTAAAAGTTACTTCTTCATTGGCGTCCCATTAATTTCAGTTTAGTTAAAGAAAGTGATTTGTTCTGCTACATCGCGCTTGATTCCAAATGTTTGAATTCTTTCACGGAATTTAAAATGTTCCTTCGTTTTATATACTATAGTGTTTCATATTGGGTCCGTTATAAGTAAATAAACGGAATTAACTCTGCTGTTATTTCCCAGAAAGGCAAATATTTACATCAAATTTGTTTCTTGATTGCATCATGTATTTGTGTTTGTTACTTTCTGTGATACTTTAAAGATATGTACATCTACCTATACTAAGTGAAGACAAGAATCTAAGTGAACATACAGCGGGGTGTGTATTCCTTTTCTCAAACAACTAACGACTCCCAAGTGTATGATTTGCCATTGCTGCTTTTTCTTTACAAAATACACATACATATACGAGAAAGCATCCACAAGAAGAAGCCAAACAACACAATATTATAAATATGGTCTCTAGGGTGTACGTGTCCGCACCCAAAACACCCACTAAATTTTCTTAATACTGAAATTCCATTTAAACCTTATTATTATTAGATAGTATTATTTGACTTTTGTTTTTGGCATTTTTGAATATGATTAAGGATTATGGTCTTCCTTTTTTGAAACATCATATTGAATTATATTTAAATTTACCTTTATTATGCATACCTGTGGATTACTTATACACTGGCTAACGACGTCATAAATAATTGATATTACACAATATGTAGAATTTTTATTGACCCCAGTGCGATCAAAATTATCTATATTCGCTAAAAGTAGAATACAGTTCATTTGAATTTAATATAAGTATCTACTTAAGGATGTTCAGGTGCTGGATGCAGTACATTTACAAAATCCAATACAGTACATTCATAAAATTATAACAAAATATTCAATAAAGTTTAGCATTTTTTGTCGAAAATTAAAATTAGCTGTGCATATTTTTTCAGTGCGCTGTTATTCATGTTAAAATGTACCAACATAGTCTCAATTATGCTGCTTAAACAATATAATTCAAAGAATATTTTAAAACAATGTTTATCATATGTCTTATTTATTAACGTAGTTATTACATGGTCAAATATAAAAACTTTATTTCCCCATAAAGCTCTATGTCAAAAATTCGATTTTTAATCAAGTATTTCAAATGATCGATAAGAGATTTTGAATATTTGAGGAAAGATAATTTTCGTGATAAAATATACCGAATACCGAAGATGGACAGTTTTATCTAATACCAAGACTCCCGTATGAACGCCCTTAAAAAGAATTAGAATAGACTGATGTGAAGGTATATTCAAAACAGATTTTCTGAAATGGCATGACTTTTGGATGATTAGGTGATGAATACGCTTCGCAAAATGATTCGTTATGAAACGACTTAATTAAAGTAAAAAATTATACGCATATAATGTTTTTAATCTTTAATTTTCATTTTTAATCTTGCGATTTACGCTACTGTTATTCGATGTTGTTAGATACCGAATATGTAAAGCAAGCAAAGTATGTATCTTCCATTCCCACCGTTGACTCCAATTTAATGTTGCGCCCTTTCGTGCAAAATTTATTGATGCATGTGATGAAGATCTGCTGCAACCAGAGCAGTTGATTAAAGCTCAACTTCGTAGGCTAATATAATTTCAAATATTTGACGTCTCTAACACTTGACCATAACAATTGGAAAAATTGATATTGATATTATTAAGTGTTTCCAATTTTATACGAGTAATATTCTGGTTAGTTAATATTATAAGATGCTATGCAAGTCAGAAATAAAACAAACCACTTAAAAAAAACTTAATTTAATTTATTTACTATTTAAATTAATTTACTGAATTAAAAAAATTGAAATGAATTGACTTGAATGTTAAATTTCGGATGAATATCCGATTCTAATTGAATTAAGATTTTGTCTGATTGAATTAAAATCTTGACTCTATAATCTTTTACTAAATCTGAATGTAAGTTAATTTAGAATTGTTTTCTATTATACTAAAATTTGACATATTTTTCATACAATTAATATAAAACGTATATTTTTGTTATACACACGTGTATTTTAATAATGTGAACAGCAACAATGTTGAAATGACATTTATGCTGTTTTAACAAAAAATATTATTAAATAGTGAATTTATTAAATACTCTTAAAGGTTCTGGCTCGCCGCGACCTGGATAAAATTGCCATTCTTCACAGTAGCCCTATATATAAATATATTCCAGCCAATGGTATTTCAGCAATTGTGTATAACAGCAACACAGCTATTGACAGACAGCGGGTAATTTTTCAATTGAGAGCAGCACCTATAACAAAAATAACAATTTACTGCAAAATCTTATAGTAACTTTAGATCCTTCCACTGTTTGTCCAATATGCAATACTGGAAAACCGGACGATTTATTCCACATTTTCTTTAAATGTCCTCAGTATACGAGCGTAAGAAACACCTATCTTGCCAAATACATCGTCAATCTGGATCACAACGACTTCTATCTGCTATTCGATATAAAAACTAAGGCTCAAATAAACGATCTTTACTTTTTTATTCGAGAAGTGTCCAAAATAAAACAGTTCATCTTGAATAACAAATATTGATATAACATGTTGTGTACATGAATCCTTTGTATAATCTATTTTGATTTTAACAAATAAATTTATTATTATTATTATTAAATACTATTAAATTGGTAAGTCGTGTCGAATTGCATAATAAATAATTTAAATATGTGTCATTAATTTGTAATAATATTTACGGGTAATTAGGTTTTCGCAACAATCTAGTAATAAAGTAGACAATAACTGTATCTAGATTCGAGTAGTGACATATTTGAAAAAAAAGCTTGTTCAGTGATTTCTTGGCAGGTAATCACTAAAAAAAGAAATATTAAGCACCTTTCATATGCCTAGAAGTGATATAAATAACATTCAATTTATTTTAAAAATTACCGACTAGAAGAGTTAGTTTCGTTCTATATAAATGCAAATTATATAAACGTATAATCGTAAATACAGAATCTAGGAACCCGTTTAAAAATGTTTTGATTAACATAGAATGATGATTAACACAGAATATACGTGTCTAGATTTAAATGTGCATCTAATCTTTAGCTTATGATAGAAATCGGCCACGTATCGAGCCCTGCTAAATTAAAAAAGACAACACGTTTGCATTGACTAATAAAGAATTAGCAAACATTTAATAATTATCTATACGAGAAAGCCTCTAGTTGATCTCTACACGAAATTGTAGACTCGAGCAAGCAGTAAAATTATATTTTAAAAGATCTTGCCGATTTAAATTTTTCTGCTAGACATTTTCAACGCTTTTAAACCATAATTAAAGGGTTTAAATGTGAAATTAATAGCAATCGTCTATCATTTCTTATACATAAGATATTAGTTTTGTCAACGTTTAGACTTAATGTGTTATCTTTAAACCATTTATTTAAACTCTCAAAAGTTTTATTGATGTTTGATATAACGTCTTCTTCGTTTTTTCCGTGAAAAAGAACAGTCGTATCATCAGCGAAGCGGATCATTTTGTTTGTAGTTCTTAGAGGAAGATCGTTTACATATAAAATGAACAATAAAGGACCCAATAGTGATCCTTGTGGTACCCCTCTTTGCACCTGCTTGAAGGTCGAAAATGTTTGCTTTCGTCTATTTCCCACATTACAACTCAGTTTTACATACAGTTGCCGATTTGTCAGATATGACGTTATTAAATCAAGAACTTTACCTCTTGTTCCGTAGAAACCGAGTTTGTGTAGCAACAGATAAATATCTAGTGAGTCGAAGGCCTTGCTTAGATCTAAGAAGCAAGCAATCGTTATGTCTTTACTATTCAGTGCTTGGTAAATTTCAGCAAAAGCTTTGAAAATTGCTTGATCAATGGTCCTTTCCCTCGTGAATCCTTGCTGTGCTGGAGAAATAATGTGAAATTTTTCCAGAAACGATATTAATCATATAATTTAAATATATAATTTAAAGAACTTTGTTTGTCCAGCAGTAGTTGTGTTGCTAACTTATGTTGTTGCGAGAATACGGTTTTTCCACATTGCATGAATTTCGGATGGAGATACATAATTTTTCCTTGAGATACTATTTTGGACGGAAAATAGTGTCCATAACCATCAACACGTCGTAACAATCAACAAAGTTGTATCATTATTAAACATTCAGTCAAAATAAAAATGTGGTTTAAAGTCCACAAAATGTCTTTTTGTTTCGTTGTTATTAGCATAGTTTTTATGTTGAATATACCTGGATCTTTTCGTATATTCCAACAAGCATTAAAAGAATGTTTTTGATTTCTCCTTTTCTCAAAATTTATGGAACGCGTTAATTTTGTACTAAAGTTCCTTAGCTGCTTTTCTATGCAAACAGATTTTATTGACTTTGTTAAGCTAAAATTTAAAATGTTATTCATTTTGAAAAAAAAAAGTTGTATTTTATAGTTAAACCATCCGACGACTGTTATGTGCATTGGGAGTCATAATGTCCACTTGGTTCGTTTGACAATTTTTCTACATTTTAAAATTAATGTATAAGGAAATAATGTTAAAATAAAATATACATTAATCATCATTCACTATGTTTTAAATTGGGCCACCACCGGTGGGCAAAACTATGTTTTAAAGGTGTTGGTATATTTCTTATTGTATTAGACAATATAATACAAATAGATTTCAATTGATAAATGAATATAAGATCAGATGGAGACTGTGTCAGGGGGTCGTGTCGTTAATGTCATTCGATTTGAATAGTATTTACCTAGTTTATACAACAGTGTGGTAAATATTTGGATTTTTTGTCATAATTTACTGTCAAATAATGAAATATAGGTAATGCAATAAATGACTTTTTTTTGTATACAAAATTTGTAGTATGACTGTTTAAATCATACAATAAGATTTCTAAGAATAGAAACCACAGTCGTTTTAACTTTTAACTGGCGAATCTCAAAATCAACTGCTGTTGACTGTATTTTCAATGTTTGTAATAAAATACATAATATATCAGAAAAGTAAAACAAATACTACAATCAAGTGGCCTTATTCCAATATTTTAAGAGTACAGAAGTAATAATTGTTCAAACAGAAATTCAATTTAGTAACTCTGGCCAGTGGTGTAACTAAAACAGACTAATAAAAATCGTTTAATTGAACCTGAACCCTTAACCAGGTAATTAATCCCACTGGCTCTGGTTAATTATATTATATATCAAAATAATTAAATAAAACATTTTAAGTCGAAGTCTCTTTCGAAATAACATAAACGCTTTTCTGACACCATTTGTTTATTGTATACTGTTATAATTTTCTATATTATGTACTAAATAGATTGTTAGATAATGTTGGATGCATTTTACAGAATATATATATGTATATATATATAAATATTTTTTCTTGTTAATTAGCATTTTGCACTATTTTTTTTCGGGACACCAAGTGAGGTAAATTTTGGAACGGTTACCGCTCTATATTGAGCGTTATTTTAACTGAAGTCAGTTTTTTACCCACAATAGACGTCATTACTTTGGAAAAAAAAAAGTAAATATTTAAATAATAAATTCAATACTAAGAACCCATTAAACATTATTTAGCACCTGGAGTCAAAACAAATTTCAGGTAAATGGTTATTTATTAATATGCCACCCAGGTATGTTCAATATCCAACCACAAATATCTAACCATCTCATAAGTAAAAATATTAGCAAATTTATGAGTTACAAAAAAAGTTGACACAATTAAAAGTAAACAAATTTTACATATATAGATACCAATTTGTATGTTATAATAAAAAAAATAAAACACGACTATAATAGTACCCACTATCATGTGTATTGAATAAGATTATTGAACATATTGTTGTGAAATAGTCAATTTGTAAAACAAAATACAAAATGGTTGTTGTACGGGGTAGCCCGACAAAAAATGAAACAGTAAAACCATACAAACATTTAAATGCCGTTGCATCTGTTGGTAAATATACTTTTATGGACATAAAGATTATTAAAATAATCAAAGAGAACTCAGAGGTTTTTTGAAATAAAATTTGTTTTCAATAACAACTGGCTCATGTGTAATTTGGGAGAACCGAAAAATCGTGTATAGCTGCGCACGTTATTGAGAACCACCACAAAATTGACAAATTTAAAACGAATGAAATCGGTACAAACTCCCACAGAATTAGATGCATAAGAAAGTATCTACATACATAAATTAAGAAAACAAATAATGAATTTAGACAATGGCCATATTCCAAATTCTGATTTAATAAAATTAAAACATATTCAAAATTTAATACCTAAATATCGATCATCACCCCCACCTTATTGACAATAATAACACCGCATGGTCAGAGAAGGATACCGCCAATAATGGGCTGGTCTCAATGGGCTTAATTGGCCAGTCAACTAAAATAATCCTTCAGGTACTACCATCTCAGTCTGATCATATAAAAGACCAAACTTCTTATTAATATTATTGTGAGACAAGCACCAAATTAGGAACGAGCAACATATCCCAGAGATAATTACGATTAGCTAATTCATACTGATGATGACTACCTTGTAGTCGAAATACTCGAATTTAAGGCTGAGTGTATTTTAGAAAAAGGTTTTTGTTTGAATCGCTGACCTTCATATATCTGAACTGACTAGTCTATAGTTTGAAATGGTCTAAATTGTTGTATACACTAGCGCCGATCATCAAAAATTCTTATTAAAAATCCCAAGTAAAGATAGTTTTTTACAAAAGATTTTATACGAATTACTATTAAAAATCAAATTTGTTATTACATTGAATAAAAAACCAAATGATTTATAAATTTAAAAAAAATATTTTTTAAAATTTTGATTATGGTTTAATTTTATTAAATCAAAATTTGGAATATGGCCATTGTCTAAATTCATTATTTGTTTTCTTAATTTGTGTATGTAGATACATTCTTATGCATCTAATTCTGTGGGGTTTTGTACCGATTTCATTCGTTTTAAATTTGATTTGTCAGTTTTGTGGTTGTTATCAATAACTTGCGCAGCTATACACGATTTTTCGGTTCTCCCAAATTTCACATAAGCCAGTTGTTATTGAAAACAAATTTAATTTCAAAAAACCTAAAGTTCTCTTTGACTATTTTAATAATCTTTATGCCCATAAAAGTATATTTACCAACAGATGCAACGGCATTTAAATAATTCAACTAATAAAGTTGTACAAACGTAGATTCGTTAAACATCTGTACACTATGCATAGTGACGGCTGTCATCATAAATATTCATATTGAGGTAGGTTACACTCATGAAAGATAGTATGTATTTGATTATAAACTAATGATGAGTCAAAACTAGTTGCAAAAACACAATTGAAGTTCTAATTTAATAGAAATTCCTACTACCGACAGAAAGCATTTCAACAAAACACAAAAATTTTCCTATTGAAAATCATTTGTATTTATCGGTATTTACGTTTTTATTTATCATTGAAATGGCGAGTATAAGAGTTTTGACGTGATTTTGTACAATCGATTCAAATGCAAACATCAGTATCACAAAAAAGAAAATATATAAGGTAAGATCTCAACTGCAACAGCGTAATTTTCATTCTTAACTGATCTTTGATTGATATGTGAATGGTAACCTTCATTCATCAATCTTGAATATCAATTAAGGAAATTGTCATTCAAAAGAGTGTATGAGCTGACATCAGCGTATGCTTCAACTTGACGTACTTCTTTTAATGCCATAAGGAACCGCAGTTCATTATATATTAATATTCATTTTTAAGTTGGAACTAGTTGCAGTTAACATACATTTTCTCTTACTTATTCGAAGAGGGATATTTTGATCCATCTAAAATTACGGAAATTTTGTATATGGGTAACGGTTCTCTACCAAAAGTTTCTCTATAGTAACGTAAAATTTAGTCGGTTAATACAATATCCGATTTTTATTAAACTGTTGTGAAGACAACAGAAATGGCAGGCATTGAAATTTTCTGAAAACATTTTTATATTTTCTATGAAAAAATGTTTATTATTTGTGGTATAGCCATCCTGTATATATTTTATGTATGGACATTGGCCAAGCATCTCAGAAGATAAGGTTTTGTTCTCACAACGGGCGGTTTACACTTTTTATGTGAACTGACCTCCTACAGGTAGATAGACATACGTACACTACATGACGCGTGCGAATTCCCATTGCAACAAATTTATTTAACAATAAGTTAAATTTCTTTGTGTATCTGAAAATTACTTTTCAATTTTGTATTTTTTAAAAAGTTAATTTGATTGTGTGCTTCCTTTATTGGATTTTTTTATTGACAAACAAAAGGTTTATTTTTTATTTCAATAAAAAGAATATCACAGTGCTATGTCTGTGAACAGAGCACCACTTCAGATTTGATTTTAATATTTCATAAAAATAAGTATAAATCCTTATTAGTAAACCATTCTGTTGTTTGAACTCATTACAAAATTAGATCACATAAATTTAAAATGCAATATTAATGGCAAGTTTTTGACTACAGTACATGATTTTGAAAAAATGGTTTTACTTAACCAAAATCCTCACTCTTGCGCTTACAGATATATTTTTGAGGAAGAACTTAACAATCTTAATCGTAAATTTTGTACGAGTATGGTACAAAACGACATTGCCTTGATTTACCGAGCAGTCACGACCAGTCGACATGAGGGTTGGTCAGGCCAACCGTACTTCGTTGTTATAATGTTATATAAGCCGAAATCCGTAGATTTTTAGTCCTCCTTGGAATGAACATTTGTGCTGTTATTTATCATAACATTTCCTTATAGTGTAGTAGCGAAGTGAGTTTTCACGTCAAACCAGAAAGATCTCTGACGAATAATTAAAAATTTTATGCCTTCGCAGACACATTGAGAGGCTTTTCTGCTCAAATAAACAATGTTCATTAACAACATTTATTAAATTCTTCAAAATCGTATATAGTACCTACATTCATAAAAGTCCACAATAATGTTTATTATTTTTTGTCGTAAGTTAAAATTAAAATTTAATTTAGACCCGTCATACCGGGCCTAAAAAAAAGACATTTAGAAAAAAACCCTATGATTTCGGGTAATTAAGCTACCGCCAACAGAAATGAAATTTAAAACTTAAGAAAGCGCATGATGATGAGGAAATATCCACGAATGGATTGTGTTATGTATACTACGTTTCTATATGACTTGAGTATTTTCCCAAACTCGCTTGAACTCGACTTGAAGAAAATAAAAAATGAGTGTATAATAACACCCACAGACAGTGTATCTCTTACGGTTTGCACTTAGGTTCAACTGAAATCGATTTGACAGCTTCACGTACCCATTAACCTAATATAATTGGAAAACATCTCCAGATATGTCTTTTTGGATTAAAGGCTTCTGCACGGTCAAGCATGACGAAGTCATTAGCAACTTTTTAACATACCATTTACCGACACCCGTATTACCAATTTTTAAACTAATCAACAGTAAATAAAAAGCGTAAATCAAAATTATTTTCTCAAAAAATAATAATTTTTTTCGAATTGATTTAAATGAATAGAAATCTTCTATTCATTTAAAGAAAACTATCGCCAATTTTTGTTTGTTTTCAAGAAATTAAAAATTAACTTTAAATAATTAAAAACAGCTCCACTGAGTGCATGAAAATATCGTTTTCGGAGAAAAAAAGATGTTAATAGAATATGGATGCAACATTAAATACATAACGGAAATATAAAATTTAAAATGAAAAACAAAACTAGGTGAACCTTTCATGTAATACATCTTAATTATATAATTCCATTGTAGACTAATAAAAAATCCTATTAGTTTTAATTAGTTCGCAGACATGAAACCATTGTTTAATTAGTAAAATATACCCATGCATCATTGTCATGAATGGTAAATAAAAAATAGTGTTTATTACTAATAACTAAAGATTGGTATTATTTTAAATTTTTATGGTTTTATATAATACGACGATGATGTCATAAAATAAAATGATCGTCATTGATGTCAGACAATGTGAGTAGTTAAATATAAATCAATTCAAAAATGATAAAAAAAATTCAATGATACGTATAATGAAAAACTATTTTGTTGTTTGTTCATTATTTTCTTCCCTTTTTTTTCGTACATTTTTCCATGGAAGAAAATAAATTTTCTATTATAAAGGGAAAATATTTAATATTAAAAAACTTACCTCTTTTATTTTAATATTTATGCCTGATTCACACTTAAAAATACATTCTCGTTTGTTTGAAACAAATTGTTATTTATCTTTTAATAAAACAAGTTCAGTTTCATAACTAATTGATTTTTAAATTTCCGTAGACATTCTTTAATGTTTGTTTATACTTTGAAGCAAAAGGTATCAAATACAGTATGACAAATTTGCTTACTACTGCTATGACAATTAAACATATCTAGTTTAACATACATTGTTCACACATTTATGATAATATTTAATGTTATAGATACAATGCAAGATTTGTTTACTCAGTGATTTTTCATTATTTTTGGGGTCGCTGTTGCAAACTATCACCTAATATTTTTTTAAAAACTCCACCGCGTGTATATAATTGATGGAAGATATGTAGTAAAAGATTTATGGTAAAAGATATGCCGTACGTGTTGGAAAGCATTGCTAATAGAGAATCAATGTTCAATATTATTTACTATAATAACTATACACAATATTCTTAAAAAAGAAATAAAAATAGTGGGGTTACTCTTTAGAGTGTCTGTTGTGTATGTTTGCTGGACTGTTTTGTATTGCATTAACATGTAATGAGAGTGGGTTATATGTTCATTGTTGTCTTCTTATGCTTAACATTACTTCTAACAATTGAAATTTTTTTTTTATATCCCTTATTATTGGTATGTGGGATGTTTGAAAATAAATGATAGTATTCTATAAAAATAGAATTCCGACAAAAAAAAGTTAAACCAACGGTTCGAATATGCCTCCATTATTTGCTAAACAATATCCGAGTCGATTGTAGAAATCTACTCAGGTATTTTCTCGCACTTGAGAAGAAATAATCGCACAATTGTCAACAATTCTTTGCCTTAATTGTTGCAAATTTTCAGGCCTATTCCGCGAATAGATCTGTGTTTTGAGAAAACCCCACAAATAAGTCCTTAGGAGATAGATCTGGCGATCTGGCTGGCCACTTTATGGTTTCAAAACCACTCATAAGATGTTCCTGGAAAGTTTGTTCCAGGAACAACCTTACTATCATGGCATTGTGTACAGAGCAACCATCTTGTTGGAACCAAACATATTCTCGGTCTAAATTAGGAAGAGCTCTAACAGTTGGCAAAATATTATCTCGTAACAAACTGAAATATTTTTGAGAATCTAAAGATCCGTCAATAAAGAACGGTCCTATAATATGGTCACCCAATATTCCAGTCCATACATTCAGTTTCAGTATGTATGTGTATGTTTTATAGTAAATATTTTATTTATTTATTTAACATTGATTCTCTATTAGAAATGGTTTTGAAAACGGTCTGTACAGTTTTATGTAGTAAGAGTACTTTTACTACATAAAACTATTGTATTATACAAAATGTAAATTTCAAAATAACAGCCCAAAATGATTGAATATAAGATGTGCGGTTGGCATATTCCATACATATTGGGTATATAAAATTTAAGGAATACAAAATTTCATTTTAATTAATAGTTTTTTTTTTTATTAAATTCGGTCAATGATTTTATGATATACATGAAAAAAAACCTATTGGTTTGTATTCCGTTTACTTTTTTTTATTACATCTATCATTTAATAGCCATCGATAATAACCATTATCAAAAAAAGTCGTAAACTAAATAAGATTCGTTGTCGTAAATATTTAAGGTATTTATTTAATTAATCTATTATTAATTAGAATAAAAACAAAAATACTTTTATGAAAGAAAAATGCTTTTACGAGACAAAATTTAAATTCAATAACGTATTTGTTAAAAATTGGTTTTATATAACTTATGGTTTTAGGTCTTTAGGTATAAGTCTCCGTACACTTGTATTCTGAATGTTAGATTTTTTTTTAAATAACTTTTATTTTGCGTGTTCGATTCTTTATTAGTTTTTTTTAATACTGCTTACTTTTCAAACATTTCAAGTTTGTGGAAGTAAAATTATATAACCAACGAGATGGTTTTCGCCATTTCATGCTGAAAAATAAAATAAAATCCAATGCCAAGAGAGTTGGTATGTATAATATTCGATTATTATTTGGTATATAATACGCTATTGTAACAGAAGTTATGTAATTTTTACCGACGAAAAGAAGGAGGTACACAATTCAACCAGTATTTTTTTGTATGTATGATTACGCATAACTTTTTACAGAGTAGTCCGACTTTGACAATTTTTTTTGTTGGATAGGGAATTAGTCAAAGTTGATCCCATATAAATTAGAAAAAAAAATTTCCAATTTTAGCACACAAAAAAAAGACTTCGCAACGCTTCCACTAAAGAACAAACATCATAATTGCTGTCTATTGTCTGTGTGTAAACACTTTGAAAGCACTCAATATCGTTATATATATATATATATATATATATATGTATATATATATATATATATATATATATATATTATGTATGACCACGCATAAATATTTACAGAGCAGTCCGTACGATTTCAATAATTCCTTTTTTATTCGATAGGGTATACTTCGAAGTTGGTACCATAAAATTTGAAAAAAAAATTTCGCAGGGTAGAAAAATTAGGAAAAATGGATTGTTCACCCACTGAATTGTCATCTGTGAACCGATTCTGTTGAAACTTGGCACACTTTTGTAGTTCTAATTTCACTATAA
This sequence comes from Nineta flava, assembly GCA_963920215.1. Lineage (NCBI taxonomy): Eukaryota > Metazoa > Arthropoda > Insecta > Neuroptera > Chrysopidae > Nineta > Nineta flava. The sequence goes on from OY986043.1 coordinate 29,251,290, forward strand.
CATGTACGAAAAAAGAAAGGCACTGAAAAGTGAAAAACAAAACCTTTTTGACAAAAAATAGAACCGACGAAAGAAGTAACTGAAAAGCAAAAAATAAAAACTTTTATACACAAAATTAAAATTTCAAAAAAAGGAACTGAAAAACCAAAAAAACTTAGTCAATGTAAATACCTAAATAATTTTGAATCACTACCCCAAGAATCGAATCACAAATTAAACTTTGATCGTTGTTTTCACAAAAAATTTTAAACATAATGTTGTCCATTTGGGCTCGCCGAATTTTTAAATAAGTATTGAGTTGTTTCATTGGTGGGTATATTTCATATCTAATATGTAAATATTGTTTATGAACTTGTAATGATCATTTAAGATTTTACGTTCTAAATGATCTGTACAGCTTCGGTTCTAGGTGTTTTTGTTGTGTTAACTGAATATTAAGTTCAAAATACTATGATAATATCAAAACATACATAAAATAAAATTAAACTTATGCAAAAATTTATATTTTATTTTAGATCAAACATCAGATTTTCAAATTGATTCTAAGTTTTACTCAGCCATTGAAGAGTAATATCGATAATAAAATATATTATTTTTTACACCTACCTACACAGAATAATAATTTCCGTGAATAAATTTCAATAACGAAATCAACCAAACAAAAAATTGAAGTAATATTACTCTTGGGTTTTATGATATCACCATTTATTTAATGGCCATTAAAAACTGAAATGTGCAAAATGTCATTTTGATATAAAATATAAATAATTCTTTTGTACAGTGTGTTAATCATTATTGGTATAAATAGAGAGTCAAATTTTATTTTAAATATTTAATTCTAGTTGATACTTAAACTTACGATATAGACGTATGTACCGGTAAACTCACGGGGTTTTTAAACGCTCGCTATAGCAACAGGGTTAAATTGTTATATTAGTGAATTATATATGACTAATGAATTGTCTCACCAATTCTATATTTTTGGAAAGAGGCTGATCAATCCATATTTATTATGGCAACTAAATAATTATGAGAACTAACTACATAGATAAGTAGATAGAATGAGCAATTATTATTAAAATGCCACTATAGGCCGTTATTTTTATTTGGGAGCTTATACTCTTAGGTGTTCGGAATCATGTATATACTCCCGAACTGTATCATATAAATTCCATAATAAGCTTTTTTCAAGCTTAATAACTAAGCTCCATTGATTTTTCGATCATTCCAAGCACATACTTGATTTTCAAAACCAAAAATGTTCGAAATTTTATCTCAAATATCTGCAAAACGAAAGGAGCTATCACATTGACATTAAATTTCAAACTTGTCCCAATTCTTATATCAAGTCTTTATATTTTATAAATACATATTATCTTCTTTTGTATTTTATAAATACGTATTTCAGCCCTTTCGTTCTACAGATATGTGAGTTCTGATTTCTAAAAGCTTTTGTTTTCAAAATCGAGTATGTGCACTGGTTTCGCTCTGGTAGATGCAAAGTTTGTTCATTATTTTTAATTCTATAAGTGAATAAAATTTTTAATTTGTTGAGATTTACATGTACTCGTATATGAAACTAAAAATTATTAGTAAAGGAACTACTGAGTGCGGAAACATCGATTATTCCGATTATTTTAAACGTATGCAGACTAAAAATATTTGGTTTGAACCTTCCATATAGCCATTAGTAATATGTGCAATACAATATTGTATTGTATTATGTGCATATACAGGTTGTTAATTAAATATACAAATTGCGAATTGAATATTGAACGTACACTGACTGCAACGTACAATTGAGCGTACAATTGTTCTATCCATTCCGACATATTCGAAATTAAATTGGCTAACCATAAAATTTTTGGTTTTATAACCTACTTTCAATTAACACAGTGTATTGTATGCATCATGGATGTGTATAAACTGATATAACCGTTTTTGTTCATCTACGAACTACTGGGTAGAAAAAGATAGTTTGAATAAAATTTGTTAAGAAGAGAATGAATTGTGTGATGCGATGATGGTGATGCTTTGACATCATTGTGATCTTTTACACACACAGTGATTCGTTTATAACTGACAGTTTTGACTCACTTACATAAAACACTTCAAACAACTGGCGGCAAATGTCTCGTCGAATTTCATAATTTGATTTTTATCTTTTATCATTATTTTTTCTTTCAAAAAATCAAATAATCTTAATATAAATAATTTTCTTTAATATCCGACGTATTCTCTTTCTTGTTCGAGCGATAATACTTCCAAAACGGCGAAGGAAGTTTTCCATGCATGGCGATCTTATTTACAATGACATATGTTGTATATTGAATAGGTCGTTACTTTACGAAAATCCATTATAATTATTAAATAAAACAAATATTTGAGATTAAAATATTTTATCCTATTCGAAAATTACTATTCGCTGTTTATTTCTATAAAAAAAAAAACCATTAAAAAACCATAAATGGAGTTTGATTTGGGTATTTATTATTTTTATAATATTATGTATTTCACTAAAGTCTAGACACAAGCAAAAATGAAAGGTTCGAATTTTTGTAAGTTCCGTTTTGAACGTGGTTTATTATCGTAATAAAAATAGTTTTTTTTAGACAATATTCTATTAATCTCGATTGGACAATTTTAATAAGGTACGGTAAGATGCAAAGTTATAACACGTCACCAAGTCACCAAGACGAAGACTCGTGAACTATTTTAAGACTTTTATTTTCGAATGAAAATAAATGAAAGAATGTATTGTAAACTTCAGTTTGGTATCAAAATCGATTTTAAATAAAATTTCAAATTCGTCCCCTTTACCTAGATCAGTTTTTTGTATTATAAATATGTATTTCGACTACAATGTAGTCATCATCAGTATAAATTAGCTAGTCGTACTTTACTCTTTGACAATTAGAGATAGATATAAAGTCGAGATCAACAGACAAAAATAAAAATAAATAGAAAATTAACTAGAAAAAAAATATACTAGATTTAAAATACAATAAATTTTAAATTATATTAAAATTGCTCTTATTAAAATTACTCTTATATTGTCGCAGGATATGTTACTTGTGAAACTGTCACCAAATTAGAAATTTTAACAAGAGCAATTTCAATATAATTTAAAATTTATTGTATTTTAAATCTAGTATATTTTAATCTAGTTAATTTTCTATTTATTTTTATTTTTGTCTGTTATTAATTTGGAAAAACTAGAGTTTCCTCCCTTGCACCATAAAAAAAATTCGTCCCGCAGAATCTGCGTCAACTTGTCGAATTTCCGTAGAATACATTAATCACTTTCTATCAGTCATAATTTTTGTGTGATCAAAATGAAATATAATATCTGATATGACTCAAGCATTTGCAAAAATTAAATTTTTTAATAGCCAAAATAGAACGGTATAAAACGATTATAGTTTATAGTTACTATGGAAACGACAATAAAAATTGACACTTTAAAATTAAAACAAAATTTTAATAAAATAATTTTATAGTTATCTTATAGAAGTAGAGTTTCTGTGGAGATGACAAAACCAACACAAATTTTAACCAACTCAAAAAAAAGAAGGAGGAGATTCTATGTTCGACTGTTAAGTAATGTAACAACCAACTGACTTAAATGTTTGAATACCCAGTATATACTGAGTTGTATATCAATGATTAAATTGTTAACAATTCTGCGTATTCGAAATGTTAACACATAATCACAAATTATGAGAAAACTACTGAGTTAATGAAAATCTTTTTCAAACAAAACTTGTTTATTTTAAAAAGAAGATTTTTTGTTAACAAATTTTTTTCTATTTCTTATGGTTTCAAAGATGTATATATAGACCCCCCCCCCCCGAAAGAAGGGAAACACGTTCTAATGGTTTCAAAGATAAGCAGTTTTGCCCAAATATAGTCCGATTTTTCCCATTAACGAATTTGACCTTACTTTTTTGCTCTAGAACACCTTTCAGCTCGTTATCTCTTTTCGTTCTTGGGTTATCGTGTCCACAGACAGACGGACATATGGAAATGGCCAAATTTTATGAACACATATACCAAACATTCATGCCTACGATCAATATTTTTAGGCGTACAGTCGTGATCAAACTTAATATACCTTGTATATTTACATATACTAAATTATACATAATAGGTTTCGGCAAGAATTGTCTTTTGGATTATATCTGTAAATCTTTAGCTTTTTAATATAGTGACTTTTTGTGTTTTTTGAAGACCAAAATTCTATACAAGTATTATGATTCTTTAAGCATAGTTTTTACTACTGATTGCGTAATTGTTCCTAAAGTTGTAGCAACTAAGCCGTAATTACTGAGAGAGGAAAACGAGGCAATTGAATATCTGGAGTCAATGTTTACTATATTTTTACGTGCATACAAAATTTTTTTCCTAATAGTTCTACTAAAAAGCAAGGTCCTTTTTTACTGATTGAAAATTGGTAAAATTCAAATTTAATTTTGATTGGACTAAAATTTAATTTTGATTGCAAGAAAAGAAATGAAATATTGATTAGTCAAAGGAAATATTAAAACTTAAAAATCTAGGTCAACAAAATAATAATATCGACCTTGTTATTCCGACCTATTGTTGTAAACTAGTTACTCCGAACTATTGTTGTATCTTATAGGTATGAATTGAATTTTTCTTTCCATTTATATGAATTATTATTATTATTACATTACATAATAACAACACAACAATAGTGAGTACTTACAACTAAACAAATACATAAATAAATAAACATAAAAAATAGAAAATCGAAGTGGAGATGAGAAAACAACGTACAACGACACAAGGATAAAAACGAGAAGCAAAAAAAAGAAAAGAAAAATAATAAATACACTACAATGGACAAATAATGTAATAAAAATGTCATAAAAAGTATACAATGTGACACGTTTTACTCCTTTATATTGTGCTAAATATTGTGTCGATAATACTGTTTAAAGAACAGAGGAGTCATCCATTTTGTACAAGAGAAGAAGAAAAAAGTCGAATATATATTATATATATGTGTATATATAGAAAAACTTATCTTTACTCCTTATGTCTGTGTGTACAGAATGCGGAAATATTATTTATTCTAAACTTGTATCAGTCAAGTTTCTACACAGGAATGTTTTTGGCGTGACATAAATACTCCAAGAGTGACAAAGCTTTCATTACGAAAGTTATAGAGTCCTTCGATGATGAAAATCTATAGTTAGTTTTTTTACATAATTATCGTATCAAGAACAACCTATACCTATATAAGCACACGATAGAAATGTCAAGTTCGTGAAAGGGCAAAATCAGACCATGTTTGGACAAAATGGGAAAAACTTCCTATCTTTGAAACCGTGAGAGATAGAACAAAAATGAAAAAACAAAAAAATAATATAAACAGCTTTTGTTTGACAATTTTTTACATAAATTCAAGATATACCGGGTATTTCAGCAATTAACTCAACTAGTTGTTATTTTCACTTGTTTTACCTAACGACGAACATTTTTTCAGAGTTTAACGAAACTCTAAAAAATTTCTTTATAACATGAACAAAACAAAAAAACAAATCTCATGGAAGTTAAATTGATATTTTACATTTTGATCATTTCCATTTTCGATAATCTGTCTATTGAATCTATATGATTACTATAATAGCTTATAAAAAGTAGAAAATTAAGCGGTTGCCTCCAACAATAATAATTTATATATCAAATTGCCAGACGATAACCCTCATTTCAAAATTCAAATCAGAGGAGATTAAAAAAAAGTGGTACATTTTTTATCGATAAAGAAATATTTTCGTAAAATACACTTAAAACCGTGCTTTGTACTTTTCGAAGAGCACTCTATATAGTTTTGGCTGCAGTTCAATACAATATGAAAAAATAATAGGATAGATTCTGTCCTCTTTAGTAGGTACGTTGTTGGCTGTTCTGGCCTGTTGCGTATTCTAGAAGTTTCTTTATTTTGGCTGGAAAAAAACTTGATACTTAGTTTATATCGTCCTTATAACTTTTAAACTACATAGTATTTTTGTTCGGTGATGTTTAGATCTTTGCTAATTCTATTAAAACTGCATCCATTTTTTTTTTTTGCAAACTGAAATTGTTGAATGTTTTTTTTAAATCGATTTTACCTTTAATGTATATTTAGTACAGATATTGTAGACCTTTAATTTGTAGCAAAATATTAAGACAAATATTTAAGTTCTCTTTTTTGGAATAACGTGCAATATAGTCTCACAACAATTGTTGACTCTTATTAGAGGAAAAATTGATCTAAATTTTTTTATAACAAGTTGTGAGTTTACTCTGCTCAGTATTTTTGTTAATTTACTCCACAATGGTAATTATGTTTTATGTTGATAGCCTCATTTAATATAATATTCAAAAACATTCTAGGAACTCCTTATTACCGACATTATTTTTTACGAAAATATAGTATTTACCTAACATAATTCAATGCAATAAAAAAATTTCTATTTGACTTTAATTCTTTTCTAAGTTGAAGCAGGAGCTGCGTCAACTTAATTAAAGACAACTCTAGGTTTTATGAAATTAAATTTAAAATTTTGCCTCAATTCCTAGAACAACTATTTGTATTTTATAAATACGTATTTCGACTACAAGGTAGTCATCATCAGTATGAATTAGATAATCGTAACTATCTCTGAGATATGTAGTCAAAAATATGTTACATGTTGCTAATTTGAGACGCGCACCAAATTAGCAGCAAGTAGATCCCAGAGATAGTTACGATTAGCTAATTCATACTGATGATGACATATTTATAAAATACAAATAGATGTTCTAGGAATTGGTATCTGATATGCCTTTGGTATTTCAAAGGTCAAGTCATATATATATATATATATATATATATATATATATATTATATATATTATATATATATATATATATATATATATATATATATATTATATATATATATGTATATATATAATATATTTATATTGATGGACATTTGAAGAAATGTTTACGAAATTCCATCATCGATACAAAAACAATAGCTGCATTTCCTTTGGAGGAAATTCCCTAAAAATATATTATGCCGACAAATATCGCAGTGGACAAAATATACTAGTGGACAATTTTTCGTTCTTCAGACAAAATATTCAATTAACCTCTCACCTTAGAGAGGTGATTAAAATAGAACTGCAATGCATAAAAAATTAAAGAATTTCAAAATAATCAGTCATATATACATTTTGTTGTTTCACATTTTTTCATGATACTACCTTAATATAGTTTTCAGTCATGATTTATTTAACGATACAAAAACTTAAAATCGTTAAAAAAAAATACATGTACTGTAATAATAAGGTAAATAGAGGCAGGTTAAAATAATTGCGATGTAATTGCCGCGGGATGAAGCAATCAAAATGAGAGAAGAGAACTAGGCTGCGTGATCGTGATCAAGATCTTGTTGATCGATGGTTGATTTTTTACTTGAGACCACCAAAGTTGTCTCCCTAACTTAACAACATTTCAGGTCGACAAATTATTATTATTATTATTACATTATTAGTGTAGTTCAATCCACCACGTACATACGTCTAAAGTAGAGAATTTTTTTTTTCTCTTGTAAATATAACAGATGGAAACTTTATGTATCCTAACGCAATATAAAAAGAAATATGAATCTATTTACATTAACTGATTATAACGAATGTGCCATTTGTTCTGATGGTTATTGCGCATGTGCAATGCATATCATTGTGAGACGAGTAGTAAAGTATCTAGTCGTTAATTTTATAATAATTCAATTACCTGTTAATTGGTTTTTGTTTGTTCAAAACTTTTAATAAATTAATATGTAATTCTTGTTTGTGAAACTATTATACTGTCGGAAATGAATGTTGTGTGGCGAGGGAAACCAGATGCTAATCGTTTAGAATTTAACGATTTTATACACGCAATCAAACTATACATAATTTTTATATAATAATGGGTTGGTTTGTTTGCTTTTATTTTTTTTGGGTTAAAATAAGTAGGTAGTTTTATAAACATATAGAACTTTCATATAACAGTTTATTTTTTGCAATCAACGCTTTGATATTTGGTAATTAAATCAATATGTTTATCAGACTAGCAGCTGACACGTGAAAACTAACGTTTTGTGTTTATTAATGGATATATCGTGTAGTATACGTATGTAGAAAGATAAGATTTGTATACCAATAGAGAAGTTGCATGTTTTGTAATTTTATTTTTTTTTCGAATGTTTTACAATTAAAAATTGTTTTTTGAAAATGTTCATTCAAACGCCAGTGACGTCATTATATCGCATTAGTAACGCCACTGCATGGAGAAATGATAAAACATCCATGTTGACGAGAGAGGTTTTCAAAATTTAATACCTGAATATCAAGGTTAGCTTCGATCAACATCCACACATTATTGACAACAACACCGCATGGTCAGAAAAGGATACCCCCAATAAATGGGTTGGGCTCTTCGCACACTTAATCCCTAAATTGGTCAGTCAACTCAAATAATCCTTCAGGTACTACCTCAGTCAGATCACACAAAAGACAAAACTTGTTAAATATTATTGTGAGACACGCAATAATAATCTTGGAGATGGATGTCTCTGACTCCATCTCCAAGAGATAGTTACGATTAACTAATTCATACTGATGAAGACTACCTTTTAGTCGAAATACGTATTTATAAAATACAAATAATTGTTCTAGAGATTGGGGCAAAATTTGATATTTAATTAATGCAACTTCTCTATTAACATTTCGTTTTCTATCTGGTTTGGGTTTGAAACAGAATCCCTCCATATATCTCGGATTCATCGTATTTGTATATTAATGCTATTTGTTTTGCAAAAAATTGGTTTAACATTTCTACTAAGTATATAATAATAATCTAAATCCTTTAATTTACACATTTTCACTTACTTTTTGGCTTGTTTATTAATTCGATAATGTGTAAAATCAGCTGCTGGTGAGGATATTTATATTGTCAAATTCATTTCAATCTTCAAGCTGTTAGTATCTATGTTGTCCAGCTATCCATACTATATAGTGAGCAAAGCAGATAGTGAGCATCTTTGCCACTCAGTTCGGCAGCCGCATTGCCGCATGTTGTCCACATTTTTTCGACCCAGTCATTTGTGAGTCTTTTTCTGGCCCTGTTTGTTTCCCTCGAGGTCCATTTCATTATTTTACAGGTCCAACTCTCTCCACCTCTGCGGACTACATGAGCATCCCATTTTCCTTTGCGTAAAAAGACTATCCTCACACTGTGAATCAGTTAAGTTTTAGCTGTTAACCACCCTTTAGTTTTGTGGATGCGTCTTGTGACTCTCAACTCTCAGAAGTTCTGAGCTTGTGCACTACTTGCTTGGCCGCCAAGTTTCACTGCCCTATGCCATAACAGGAACAAGACAGTAGATTTTTACAGTTTCCTGTTTAATCCCAAGTTCACTGAAGACCTGAAGAAACTTTTGTACTTCATCATTGCTCTCCAGCTAAGGTTGATCCTCCTGCTTATTTCTTCCCCCTGACCATCTGAGCTAACTTGTTTCCCTAGGTATATAAAATGGACCATTGTTCAATTTAACCTGTTGACAAAGTCAGATTGCGTTTCATGTTAATAGCAATAACTTAACATTTTCTCATGTTTAAACAAAGGTCAAGATTTTAGCTTCAAAAGTATTCTTTGCCAATTATCAATTGATCGTTCCCAAATTCGATGTGGTTTACCCATTCCCCTTCAATTCTTATTCCTCTACCATCCCAGTTTAATTATTCTCTTGCTGCTTGGAGCAAAGCTGTTTTATGGTGAACCTATGTCTTCTTCACATATCCCTCTCTTAATTCCAATGCTTACAGGATTTTTGTCGAGAAAGAATTTTGCAAATGAGTTGAGGTAAACTTTGCCAAAAACTCTGAGGATCTCGTCGCTGATCCCTTGGTTATTTTAAATTCAAGGTATATTTTGTTACATATTCTTGTAATAAAATTTAACGCCCTTAAAAACTCAAATATTTGAATCACATTGACTCGAATATGACTAAGGGAAATTAAATGTTTCAAAGTAAATCTATTGAAGGAAACAAAATAAAAAGGAGAAAACAAACATATACAAATAAATAAATAAATATAAACTAAAACAAATAATGTCGCCTTTAAATCAAATAAAATAATACCTACTATGAATATTAAATTTGATTATTTATGTAAAATTATAATGAATGAATTCAAATTACAAATTAAGTAAGTACAATTACAACAAAGGAACTAAGTAAAGATGACAGTAAGACAAGAAAAACAGTGAAATATCAGCAGTAGCTTTCTATAATTTCTTTTATCGTCATCTTATTTGTTTATTTGGGGATATTAATAATATACACTAAATAAATACGCACAGAATTAAAGAACTAAGAGACTAACAAAAAGTAACAATTATACAGTAGTGGAAATTATTTATTCATAAAAAAGTTTGTTAAGTTTAATAGGTAGAAAGAAAAAGAAAGACTCAGTTCGACCACGTAGTTCGGGTCCGTGCCATTGATTACAGTCCGTCGTCTTGCATATGCGTAACCGCTTGCAGCTAAGTAACCGCTTTGCTCCGTTTTTCATTTCATTTTGGATGCTCACGTAGTTCTCGCATTCATTCGGCACTGTTATTTGTATACTCATTGGATTCCTTTCAACACGAGTTTTCTGCAATGTATTTGCTGTAATTCCTAGCATATGAATCATATGAGGCAATACTGCATTTCACTTGCATTCCGGCAATTATTTTTATTACCACTCTATGCCTTCTAGTAGTGCGCCGCAAACTCTTCACGACGATACATGAATCAATGTCCTAACTAAACGCGTTTCCACGCTACACCAATTTATAACTTAACATTAAGCTAATTCGTAACCTACACTTGTATGATGACGTCACAGGTATCACAAAAACATAGGCAATATTTTAGGACCAAGAGATATCTCAGAGTATCAGAGGCAGGCATGTACATTTTGACCTCTCAGCGAGAAAGTGTGGGTTTTATGAAACGTTTTTTGACAGTTACCACAAATAGATCCCTATGCAGATATGCATTTTTATTTATAGACATTTTTTGTATAGTGAAATGGATTGTCATAAGCTAAGAATGATCCTAACAAATCAGATTTCGATCAAATTTTATTATAAAGAGTCGTCACGAACGTACAAACATTATGCATACATCTCCTCCTTACACCCATAATGCCAGAGTATTTGAGAGTTGTATATCACCATGCAAGGGATCAAAATAGAGCTTTGTGATTATGAAATATGTAACTCTGCCATAAAATAGGAATAAAAAAATTTTACTAGAAAAGTTTGCATGGTCTATTTTTTTCATTTCCGTTGCGTAATCCAAAATCGCCAAATGCTGCTGAGTATTAAAACATATTCTAATACAGCCTTTCCATTGGCGTATCTCGGAAACGACACTTGAAAACAGCTAAGTTCGTAATATAAAACTTTTCTTCTTATTTTTAGATGATCTATCGCCTATTAAATTTTCCGAATTAAAATCTGAACCACCCTGCATATATATATATATATTTATATATATATAGATCATATGCGAAACCGTTAATGCTAATAGAAGTGAGAAGTTTCATTAAATATTGATAACAGAAATTTAACTCTTCATCCAGAAATTGAACCTCGGCCCTCTAGATATCTAGTCCAGCGAGCTTACCACTACACCAAAAACGATTCTGACGTTTTTTTTTATCAATATTTAATTAAAATTCAATAATATTTGTCTATAAATTATACACTAGTTCTCTCATATTTTTCCTTACGTAATCTAAATGGAATTTGACATGTATTGTATTGTGACGCTAAAGTATACACAAATAATAAATATATGAACTGAGAAGTGTTCGATATTTTCTATGATTCGTACAGTACATCATTATAGTCGAAAAAAATTTTAATGAATTATGTTAAAGAAATAAAGTAAATGCTACAAAAAAACAACTTCAGCATTTCCTATCGTATATATTTCCAAGGTTGTATACAAAGTGGGTGGCCTATATCTTTTCGTTGGAATAATATAAGTATATATAAATATATGGTACCACGTGATATCAATTCTTTAGGTAACGAATTAACTACCTGTTGACATTTAAATTATCTATACGATATTTCTTATTACGTACGATAGGTACTTACGATAAATAATAATACATTTTACTCACTATATAAAGTATACACACAAATATCTCATACATACATACTACTACAGTATGCTTTTTGTGTTGAAGTCTGTCTGGCTTTAATAATACTCAAAGAACGTTAAAACAAACAAAAAACCTTTTTTGTAAAACAACATGTATGTAAAATATTATGATTTTATATGTGAGACGTTTGATTTGTGTTCAATAGTACAGAGTGTTTAATAAGAATGAATTATTTAAGAAATGCTTTTCATCTTAATTTACAAGCTTTTATTTAATTTCACTTTCTGTGTTTATTCTGATAGTCTTTGTCTACATACCAATTTTTAATGGACGTAACGGAAAAAAGTGTCGGCAATTCAAATGACTAGTAGACTACAGAAGTGTACGTAAGAAAGAATGATAATGGGGGGAATTTGGTACACTGCGACCTATAAGGCCTACTGTGCTCCCCCATCTGGTGATTAACGAGAAGTGGTCTCGTCTTAGAGCACCTCGCCTTGCTTCCTTCAGGAAGTACATGATCCGGATTGAGTCCAGGGGTTGTAGCTCTCCTGCACGAATCTGGTAGACTCCCAAACATTTAATTATTTTGTGTATGGGGGTTTCACAGTCTATAAGGAAGTGTTTCGGAGTTTCTTCCATTTCTTCACAAAACCTGCTGTTGCTCTCCTTTTCCAAGCCTCATTTCACAGTCTTTTAGGAGATGTTCTGGAGTTTCCTCCATTTCTCCACAAAATCTGCAGTTGAGCTCCAAACATAGCTTCCTAAGGTGTCCCCTGAGTCTGCAATGCCCCATAAGAAACCTTGTTAGAAGCTACATTCTATTTTTGCTCAGGCCAACTCAGGTTTTGAATCTTTGGTGGTATTCTAACTGGTGATATTAAAATTAATTCATTCCGAAAATTCCGAAACATTTTTCAGTTGATCTCATGTTCAAATTCTTCTCAAATTATAATTCTCCACGAGATATTGTGTTCACAAACAAACACAGAGAGTCAAAAATGATATCCAAATACTATTTAATTGGAAACCTTAAACCTTGGAAAAATCCATTAGTTAAGACTGCAATATCTAGTATGTGTGAATTAACTACTTACTTCAATTCACGGTGTACCGAAGACAAAATTGTGCAAGGTTGATGCCGTTAAATGATTTATAGATTATGATAATTAACCACAATCATCATTAGTTACATCCAATTATACTGTGTGCACACTTTTTCTCTTAAATATAAACGATTTTGTATTCTTTACAATTTTACATTAAGTTATTTCGTACAGTATTACTATAAATTGCTAGATAGATAGATATATTGTAGAGGCTACCCTGGGCGGGCTACAATTCGACCATAAGGTCCATTGTGATGCCCACGGATGTAAGGATGTGATTTGAGTGGAAGGAATTTTTGTGTATAGACTAAGAATTGGAGGTCTGCAGCCGACTATGATAGGAACTATGCCGATATTCATCTGGAGTTCGTCAAGGAAACTGCAGAAAATCTTCTCAAGCATAGCCGGTTACTTCTTTCTTCATTCGCCGACAGTTTAGTCAATTAACCGCCCCCTTTTTTTTCTTAATAATTGACAAACTGCCGATGTTGAAATTCGAACCCATAATCTCCCAGTTTCCAAGTAGGCATTCTGCGCAGACATAACCCCTTAGACCGCTCGGCGACTTGGACTGGTACTCTCAGTTGTTTCTTAAACATACATTTTCTTCTTTTCGAAAATTTTGAATGCATTCTGGCAGATTTTGAACCTAGATTGGCGATAGTTTCATATTTTTCTGAGATCTGTTTACATGCAAGATTTCAACTTCCTAGGCCTAGAGACATCCGTGGTGGCGCAAAACAGAGATCAGAATATATTCAAAACAATTAATTAGCGGTAGCGGTATGTAACAAAGGTACATTAAATTTACAATTTTTATAAATCTATTTTTTTGATCATTACAAAATTCACCCATATGCTTCTCGAATACCTGATTAATTAAAAGAGACGCATAAATTTTAATAAAAGTTTATAAAGAATTTTTAATGAAACACATGGCATATTTTTATTACTCTATACATAAACTAAAGTCTAAACTATATGTATTTTATATTTTTTACCGTTTTTGTTTTTCAAATTTATTTGTTTTAAAAAGTTTTATGTTCTTATGGGTAGTAAATTTGGTAAAAATCTAGAAAGGAGTACCCCTATGCAATTTAAAATGCATATAACGTAGATGTTATATTCGTATAAGCAGTTAAAAGCTGTTATGTTTATATTCATACATGATGATGCATGGCCTATGATAAATTACATTATAATGATTCCTACAAAAAATCTTCAATGCGTTTCTCTTCATGACATTTTATAATGAGAACTAAATTTTATTGACCGTAATCGAAAAACTATATATTTAATTATAATTTTTTTTTAATTATATTTAAATATTTTTTGTAATGCGGCAGGATTGTTCTGCTTTTTTTTGATAATCGAAATTTTGGGTAACGTGAAGTGTTTGGTTAGGTCAGAGGTGGGTGCAGATGCTCGCCGGAGTCGAACGACTCTCCATAAGCTGGGTGAGAGTAAGTAAAAAAAAGGTATGTTTTGAAGTAAGACGGAACGATGTTTCAATACAGGTTGTTCTACCGATTATTGCCCAATAATTTATTCAATCAATTTAGAAATAGTTTTATAAAATATTTATTGTTTAAATAATATCTTTTACAATATGGAGAGATACACCAAAAAACATAATAATAATAATAACATAATAACTACTAAATAATAACATAATAATTGATGGAAACCACGGAAAGAAGGTAAGCGTCTTCCATCAGGAGCACGATAGGAAAAAGGAATAGGTAGGGAGATGAAATAAGGAGATAGAATGAAAAAGGATAAGTACAATATAAAAAAATTAAAAAACAAACAAAAAATTATTCGTTGTCGATTATTATTCCTGGATAAATTTTGATAAATTTTCAACATCCGGAATACACGTACTTGTGGATATTCGCATTTTATTTTCTAAATATTTATCGGTAAGGGAATTTCGCGAATCTGATTTTATGTTTTTTTTTGAAAAAACAAATTATGCGAAAAATAATTTCCACTACTGCGAATAGTACTTTTCACTTTTTCAATTCAAAGTAAACTAACTCGAAGAAACTCAAATGCCCACTTTATGTAAAATTTAACTTAATTCATCAAATTCCCATACGCCACTATACGCCATACGAAGAAAAAATGAATTAAGAAAAGAATTAAAAAAGAAAATATTAATAATTGGTACTTACCCTGTATTTACTCTATCTCTCTTCCTACCTCTCACTCAGAGATGAGTCAAGTTAACCCCTGCTCACCTATGGGTTAGGTGATGTCAATCGTTATAGAAATTATACGACCATCAATACCTACCATTTTAACCTAGTATACTTGCATACCAATTTCTATCAGTTTATTTTTTGTTCCGTGCCGAATTTAAAAAATACTACACTTATGGAATCATTCCTGTTGCAGACATTTTTCGAGATATTTTTAACTATCATCGAGACTATTTAACGTAAATGAAACATTTGGCAAAGTTGTAATATGCAATTGCCCAAATACGGACACATGTTGTTAAAATTCGAATTTTTTTAGTAAAGTGATTAGTTTTAGGGATTGAAATAAGAAACACCAAAAAATTGTTTTCTAAAGACATCTTGCAAGGTGTCAAATGAAACCTTAATCACGAATTCAGCAATATAGGTACACATGATGTATTTTATTTATGCATATTTTTAAACATTTTTTGGGAAAAACTATTAAAAACGCCCATATCTCCAAAAGTTTCGTTGAGAAAAATTTGAATAATATCAGAAATAAAGATGATAAGGAATATAATAAAGGAAAACTATCAGAATTACTAATTATATGGGCACGGAGTTTATGTTGGACGTTGAGATTATAGTGTAGGGTGTCAATTTGATTTTTTTATGGTGATTTTGGAGCACCACTTCAAAAATGTATAAATAATTGCCTCGTAATTGCTGACCCCCCAGCTTATCTCCAAAAGTATGGCTAAGAAAACTTATAAATTCGCGTTATGAAAACTTATCTCCAAAAGTATCGCTAAAAAAACTTATAAACAATAATTTCACGTATGCAGATTTTCATGTATAGATTGAAGAAAAATTATCAGAAATGAAAAATACGGCTGCGACAAATTGTTATAAACAATTTAATTTCAAAGAGTTTAAAAATACTATGAATATTAATCTATTTTTTTCACGGAAAACTTATTGTGCTAGCATAGCTTGCCGTTGATCGATTTTTTATGAAGTGATCATTGGTAGTTATTTCCTTTTTTTGTGAAAACATACCGTATTAAGCTTTTTTAATGCGCGTTTCTCCATGTTTTTAACCGTTTGTTAGTAGTTTTACAGTCTGATATCCCAAATTTTTTCCAAACAACTAAATGGTTGTAGGTCCCCATAGAAAACACTGAAGTGTATAAAACGAAAATACTCAAACATGTGAAATGTTGTGATGAAAATGTTTGAACTAATTAGTAATTAAATAAAACAATGTTATTTTAATTTTTCATATGTTTCATCGTAACAACCGAATCTTTCGGGCCATTTAATAACATTCACTTAATTTGAAATAAAATTTCTTTAGTTCTATTATAATTAATATTTATGAGAAACTAAGCCATAAAGCCGTTGAGTGTTTTTGTAAACGTGTATGTAGAATTATGTTTTTATCCTTTTATATTGTCCTTAATATAGGTACAAATGGTTAGCAATAATGGCTAGCTATACATATACACAAGTCACATATAACTTTTTAAGAATAAAAGAAATAAACCGATGGAAACGGCTACTTGTTATAACTTAATATCCTCTAGTCAAGGGGACATTAAAATAACAATTCAATTTAATATTTGTAATAATAAAATTGTTTAAAAGAGTATTTTGCACATTTACAGGATATTGATTATAAACGAAAAAATTGACAGGAAGTTTTTATTGCTAGAATTATTTTTTGGGATTACATCTATATATAAACATATGTTAAATTGTAGATTGACTATACAGAGGGTTTTGAAAATGTTATAGAAGTTCCATCGAATCGTACGCGCTTGCTTCATCGTTTCACTTTTTTTTTGAAAGTATACATACTGTGCATATTGCAATCTACACATATTCTCTTACGATATCCATTCTTTATTCCCTTAAACTTAAAATAAAATTCGTTACGCAGGAGCAGCGTCAACATAGCGATTTGGTATAGCTCTACAACCCACAATGGCGACAAGGAGTCTCACCCAAGCTACAGAACAAATAGGAAGGACCATATGAGATTAAGAAACGAATCAATGATGTCATTTATCGTTTGAAGAAGGGTCAAGGAAAACCACGTATAGTCCATTTCAATCGGTTGGCCCCTTACGAAGAAAATAAAGAAACCTTCCGAGCCGAAAGGTCCTTTAAGAAGGGGGCAGTGCAACGAATATTAACCTGGACGAAGCTGGACCAAGTATTGACCTGGCAGCTGGGTAACGTGTTTTGTAATGAAACTGAGTTGCCTGTGGTTTTTGTAAAGTGGTTGAATTGAACAAAATTATGTTATATTTCTGGGACAACGGAATATTGATATTGTTATTATTATCACAACAGATCGAGGAATGTATCAGAGTGTGAAAGACAGTCAACCAGTCAAAATCTCAAAATAACACTCTTAAAATTGTAACTCTTGTAAATTATGTGCATATTTTTGGAATCGTAAATAAATAAATTATTAAAGTTGAAAAGAATTTAATTCATTGAATTAACGAACCCGGGCAAATCGCTACAATATATATATACATATATATAAATTTTAGCGATAGTGATTTTTAACATCTAATAGGTAGGATCGATAGACATTTGAAGAAATTTTTACGAAATTCCAACATTGGTGCAAACACAATAGCTGAATTTCCTTTGAAGGAAATTCGCTTAAAAAGTTCTCTATTCAAAATAAATTAAAATATGATAAACTGAAATTAAATAATGTTCAAATAATTAATTGTTAACTATTTTTATCTTTATTAATTAACTCTTTTTAAATGATTTTAAAAAATTGCATTACGTGATATGTATGTGGCTGAAAACAATTTTCAACACACGAGAACACAAGTATTTTAATATTGAATAATTATTACGCACCAATAATTGATTAAATAATTGTTTTATGTCTTTATTTATTATTTTTCAATAAAATATTTTCGTCACAAATCTAACAGCGTCGAAAAATATTCAAAAAAATTGTAATGCTAATTGTTATTTTCTATTTTATTTAAACAACATTAATTTGTTTTTAATGTTATATAGAAAACAAAAAAAATATAGGGATCCTATGCTCAAAAATTAAATTAGTTTGTTTCTTTACATATTTTTATGTATACAAAAAACTTGAATGAATGAATTTTGAAATATTCTGCTTAGATGGCGGTGATATAAAGGTATATAATGATAAATAATATGATATATGTTTATAGTTACTATGGAACAACTAATGACAAGTAATGAAACAACTAACTAAGTTAATTGTTTGAATACTCAGTATATACTGAGTTGTATATTAATGATTGAATTGTTAACAATTAACAATTGTTAACTGCATATTCGAATTATTAACAATTCGCTTTCCGTGGAACATTTAATCAAAAATTATGAGAAAACTACTGAGTTTATGAAAAAAAATTTCAAACAAAAGTTGTTTATTTTAAAATGAAAATTATTTTTTGAAAAAAAATTTAGCTCGTCATCTCTTTTCGTTCTTTAGTTATCGTGTCCACAGACAGGCAGACGGACATGTGGAAATGGCCTAATTTTATGCACACATATGACAAACATTCATCCCTACGATCAATATTTTTAAGCGTTACAAAGTCTGGATTAAACTTAATATACCTTATACATTTACATATACTGGGTATAACAATTATACGTAATATGTTTATACAAGAATTGTATTTTGGATTAAATCTGTATATTTTTATTTTAAGCTTTTTAGTGTTATGAGTTTTTGTGTTTTTTGAAGTCAGTTGATTTTTTTTGGAGTTTTTTAAGAAGTTTTTATACAACAAACACAAAATATTATATATCTCTCTTAATATTAGAATAATCGAAAAATGTATAAAGAGTGAAGTTGTAGACAATCAAGTTTGCTACAATTCATTACTTGATCATTTTTCTCAAACTCTAATGTGAACAGAGATATTTAGAATTTTAACTTTCAATCTTTAATTGTAAATATTTCTGTAAATATTAGTGTAGTAACAGAAAAACAGAAAAATGATAAGAATCAAAATTACAGTAAAAATTAGTACCTACAACTTAACTCCTGAGAAATTTTTCGATTTTCAAATATTAAGGAGATAGTCAAATTTTGTGTTTCCCACTCCCTCTAAACCTCCTTTCCCCTCGTCCGATTTTATCCATTCCTCGTAACCGAGGACCGAGGCGAGGCGCGGTTACCTCATAGTCTCGATGAAACACTAATAAAGTATCCACCAATGCTTAAATTTTTTTTTTCATGAAACATAATTTTATATAAAAACTTTTATTTGTGCCTGCTAGCTCCGTCTTGTGCGGCCGTAATCCTATATATGTATTTCATTTCTTTAGTCAATGTATAGCCATGCATTACAAAAAGATTATATCTAGTTATATACTGAAGAAATTCTAATATATCCATTAATATTTTATGAACTCTCTTTAAGTATTCATTTTAATAATAAACAAAAAATTACTTCCTTGCCAAATAAATGAAATATTTTTTGGTTGCTTTTAAAAACGTTAAAATATTTGTGCTCTTGGCTACTATTTAAATTTTTGCAAGAAATAATTAAGATATATTTCAATTTTCAACAATAATTTTCGGTTGTAACAAAAATAACAATTACTTTGGTTGCATATAAATAATAAAAAGCATGCAATGAAATAAATAATAATAATAATTAATTGGGGGTTCTAAAATATAAAAGTCCACAATACAAAATTTACATTTTCAATTGTTTTGTGCTATTTATACAATTACGTCAAATTGAATTATTAATTACGTCTTTTTTACACCTCATATTTCGGTTATACGTTTTCTAGAAATAATACGATATTTTTACGGTAAACAGCATTGTCTTGTATAATCTGGACAAAAAACCGGATCACTTTTATTGAAAATAATAGTAATAATAATAATCACGCTATATGACATACCGTCTGTTTAGTTTACATCTTCGTATAATAGATCTCCCACGAGTATGAGAGAGTACATATGTATACATTAAGCAATGTGTGTGAGAAGGAGGTCTTATAGGTTTGATAAACAAGCATGTTTTTCAAAATAGTGAATAATATTCATTACGAGTATGAGAGAGTACATATGTATACATTAAGCAATGTGTATGAGAAGGAGGTCTTGTTGGTTTGAGTGGTTGGTGACCACTCGAACATTTATGAAAAATATGCTTGTTTATCAAACCTATAAGACCTCCTTCTCATACACATTGCTTAATGTACACATATGTACTCTCTCATACTCGTGGGAGATCTATTATACGAAGATGTAAACTAAACATAGTGTATGTATCTAGAGCACGGTTGTGCGACAGGCCGAGTTACAGTTTTGCTTGTTTATAGTTACTATGGAAACGACAATCAAAGTTGACATTTCAAAATTGAAACAAAATTTTAATAAAATAATTTTATGGTGTTATTTTTCTCCTTTTTTATTAAATTTTATTTTATTTTATTAATTATAAGTGTAGTATAGTTTCTGTGGAATGACTCCCAAAAAAGAAGGAGGAAATTCTATGTTCGACTATGTATTTTTTTTAATGTTCACCCCCTTCAAGATTCATTTTTGAGACAAAAGATAGCCTGTGCCCTTCCCTAGTATATAATCTATCTCCTTGCCAAATTTCATTCCGATCCGTTTAGCCGTTTAGTCATGAAGAGGTAGCAAACAAACAGAGTTACTTTCACATTTATATAGTAGTATGGATATTTACTTATCTTCAACTTTTCATGCAAACACGTCAAAAAACATTAAATATTGCTAAATATGGTTCTTTCCAAGTTTCCGTGTAGATTTCAGGGTAATTAGAGTATTGACCACATAAAATTATGTAGATAATCGTTTGCGTACAGAATAGAAATATTCGAATGCCATTAAATATGGAGGTTCATAATAAGAAATAAATAACACATGATACCACCTTGATTAGAATTTTCAATGGGGTGTCTCCCGATTATGTATGTTTGTGAATGGAACTGAATAAATATTTTAACACGTATTTAAGTATTTGCTTAAAAACCCCTTGATAAGAGATGCAACCCTGAAGTTTGTATGGGAAAATCTGAGTTGATCCTGTTATCTACATGAAAACTTGGCTTGAAGTTTATATCGGATATCTCAGCGGGTGAAGTAACAGTTAAAAGCCAGTTACTAAATTAAGAGAAATATCATTTATGTTGGTTAGAGTGGTAAACTTCTTAGACTATGATCTACAAAAAGATTGTCTAAAAATTGAAAACATTAATAATTGTTTCTTGTTAACTTATATATATGTCAGAATACGGCAATCAAATCGTACGATTGATTATTAAATAAGAATTGTATTTGAAACAACATCAACGAGATGTTCGCTATTTAGAATTTATCAATAGTGGTTACATTTTTAATTAAAAAATTAACTAATAAAACTAATAAAAATTTTAATCACAATGAAATGCCATGCTAGTTATTAAAATCGTGTTTTGTAAATTTTAGTCGTATCACATTATTTTTGTTATTACACTTAGGTTTTCACATTTATGACCGAATGAATCTCGTTTTTTTTTTAACGTTCATATTAAAATTACTAGGAAGTATAAAGAAAAAGCATGTGAAAATATACTAATAATAAACCAAAAAATAATTCTTTAAAAAAAAAAACTTTTATTTACTGAAAAATTGTTCTCTAGAGTATAATATAAGAAAAAATAAAATTTCATAGACTGTCTATAAAAAAGTATTTTATTTTCTTAACTATAATATTTTGCTAGTTTTTATGCCGACTAAAAAAATTGATCAAGATTTTACCTTTTCAGATTTTTTCACATTTTCCCCATTCCACGTAAAATGCCACCAACGTAACATTTCCGTTACTTCCAATATTCCCCCATAGTTTTCATAATCTGAGGATAATAATTTACTTTAACCTAATTAAAAAGTTTTTATCAATTAGTATCTATATTTCTTTTTATCCAATTGTATTCAATTAAAATAACAATTCAAAGTTAATTTTAAACCCAATCATAGTATGTCAATGCTAGATTTTTATTCAATTATTATAAATTATAATGGTTCATTTTTCTATGGGTATTGCCAAGCGACCAAGACAAAATTAGGATATTTTCAAATCGGTTGGATACAATTGTCTGTAGGTAAAACATTTTTGCTTTTGCATTTTTCACTATAAACCGCCGACATAGTCTGCATGGTGTAGTTTGGTTTTTGTTCCTTAGGACTATGAAATATGGTATCAATATTTAGAAACAGAGAATAGCCAGGCACAACTGTGATAGGTAAATATACGTTAATAGGGTTATGTTATTAAAATAAAATAAAAGTTGCCAGGCTGTGAATTCATTTTATATTTCTAAGATACGTCGGTCACACTATTATCTATACTTTTTCGAACACAAACGGCAAAAAATGAATAAATAGTACTGAATTGATTTAGTAGTTTTCTCAGTTGCAAACTTCTATCTTATTGTTTTTTGCCAAAGTGTCCTATAAGAAGATATTCATCAAAAAAATGTTGGAGACTCATGGTATGAAAACATATCCTATATATGTACAAAAGCATAATGCTCATACTCATATACAATGTTAAATTCCCATTTAAAACATAATTGCCATTACCATATTACCGACTATGATAATCAGCAGCCCATCGTTACTATGAAAACGTGACGATCTAATCTAAAATTTCATATCACTCCCCATTTAAAATAATACTTATAATACGTATAGTTTCACTGTTGATGTTTCTTAAATCAACAACTTCCCACACAGATCGATGGGGATCTTTTACAGTTTCATGAACACCAAGAGGAAATTGTACTACCAAATCCAGTATTGACCTTTATTTCCGAAATTTACTATGTTTATGATTTTACCCAAGTAGCCGTGCTTGTTAAGGGGTTGTCTCTACTTGGAACTGGTAGGTTATGGGCTCGAATACCGATACCGGCAGTTTGTCAATTAAAAAAAAATTAATGGGGCGGTTGATTGATTAAACTGTCGGCGTATGGACAAGAACGAAGTAACCGGCTATGCTTGTGAAGGTTTTCTGCAGTTTCCCTTCACGAACTCCAGATGAATATCGGCATAGTTCCTATCAAAGTCGGCTGCAGCCGCACAACCTACCAATTAGTAGTCTGCATACGAATTCCTGATCCTCCACTCACATCATAAAAATTTAAGTAAAAATTAATAAAGGTTGAAAAATAATGATGTGGGTGGCCTCTGTTATAGATCAATGTGTCTCAAAAACGGAGGTTAAACCCCATTTTTACTATTATTATTTTTATTATTATTATGTTTATGATTACCCGGACCATCCAATCTCAACGCTTATATGATGTTCCAATATATAAAAAAACGGTAACCATATTATTAACTTGTCGACTAATTTTTAGCGAATTTTCGAAGACAATGTAGCCATTGGTTTTGTATCGATGAAGGAACTTCGGAAAAATTTCTTCAAATATTCATTGAACCTACCTAGTAGATACAAAAAAAACTGACACAACAAACCTTGTCCTGTCTTGGTATAATTAATAAAAAATAATAATAATTATTCCAAAAACATATTGTTTATTATTCTAATGCTTTATGATACACAACATTCTTAGTTCTATTTTCTTGTGACTTCATCAATTGTTGGCGCATTAAAACGTCTTTCATCTTGTCCTGCAGGCGTCTTATCGGCTTTGTCAATTTTGTGGTTATCAGATGGCATGCGGTCTAATGCGGTTGTGAATAATGCAACCCATTCGTTGTGCTGGTGGAAAAACATTTTGAGTTGTTCCACAATTGGTCTTTTCACCGAATTGTTGTGTGTACAACGCTGATCGACTTGTCTTGCTGAATCGCCCATAAAATAAATTTGCAAAAATTTGTAATCATTATTCCGCGTTCGCAATAAGGAACCTGTTAGATGATATTTTTGACCCTGAATCTGCAAAGGTAAACAGATATTAAATAGATGTAATATAGGATATTGTATAGCGCATGGGGGTATGGGAGCCCCATCAACTTTTTTAAGCACACTCACTTCTTTCTGCTTTTGGCAATTTACCAAGCTACACATGTGTTTTAAGCCATTTCAATTGCAACACCATTTAAATTGAAAGCTGCTAACGTATTTTGCATCAGGCACGTGGTGGCAAAAGTTTATTGTTTTTCAATATACTTACCTTGAAACTTGGTTTAAATTTTTCACGAACCACTTTTGTTGCGCCAAATGACGTCATTTGAAACCAATTATTTTATTGCTAGATAAGAGTCAAAAAATGTTTTGAATCTGGCCCATTTCCCGAAACCAATGAATGTAGTGGCTCTTCTTGCGATACCAATCGCGTCAATTAGACATGTCCGCTCGCGCAACACAATCCAGGGGCTTCATTTTTAAGCTTAAATGCATTAAAATAATTCGTGATTAGTTTTATATGTAAAATACACTTCTACCTCCTTCTTAAATCAAACGCCTATAATTACAGAAAAGTTTCTCATACAAACTTGGGAACCGTATGACCTTAAACGGAATTTATACATTTTTAGCCTATCTCCCATAAATTATGTACCTGAATGCATATTTATTTTATTGGAATACAACGAACATATATTTATAAATATAAATATTATTATTATCGTTATATTATATATAATTCATCATAAATCTTCAACTATTCAAAAATAGAATAATAAGATAATGTAATGTTTGTCGCTATACATCCTAGAATATTTGTAAAATAGGGATGTTTGATGTTTAATTTTCCTGAACAAATGATTTTTAATAATATATAATTTATTGTTATTTTTTTTAATACTTTTTATAATAAGGAATGGATGGATACGCCTTGACAATTTTTTCTATCTACTTACACTTCCTTTTCAATTATGCATTCAATTGTGAATAAATGTGTATATGAAAATAATTATACTTTTGTTAAATATCATTGTGTTCAAAATGTCTATAATATCTGCTTAAGGTTGTTGTCGTGATAAAATATTGTTAAAAAGTTGTGGAAAGAGTTTTGTATGCGTATAGTAAGAGTGAAGTAACCCATAACGTAATAAGCCATAATTTTAGTCGAAGACTGTCCCGGTAGACATGTTACACATAGGATACTTGTCTATATATATATACAAATACTACCTTACATTTTTATCAGTTGCAATCCGGCAAACGTCGTCTATTTTCCGCCAGGTGATATACTGTTTGTTTACATACAACATATAGTGAGTAAAGTGTTATTAAATCTGTACAGCATGCCGACACGTATGTTTATATAGAAAAGGTTTCACTTTGCGTTGTTATAACTAAACAATGAGATGGTCAATTATTCTCGCTTTTTTAAACACGCAAAACAAATCCAATACTTTACAGCTATTTCACTCCAAGCTAAAACGTAGTAATTTTGGAGCATAACAGATAGCATTATTTAGCATTATTCTACAGTAAATTGTAAAAAAAATTTTGATACTGATGTATATTGGGTGGACTATACTAGAAGAACAAGTGGAAAAAACTAAATGAGTTAATTTTGTTGTAATTAATTTTATAATTTTGCATATATATTATAAGTATAGTTTGAAATAAGTTGTATATATTAGTTCGAAATCAAATTCTTACATCAGTAGATGAAACGATTGGTGATTTTTGTCATTTTGATCGTTGAACTAAATCCTAATCATGTTTTAAATTATCTTTTAAATTAACCTTTAAAAAATAATTTTATTAATTATCTTTTCTGGAACCATTATTTCTAAGCATTAATATAGGTTTAATTATCCATGAATAGCAAAATAAAAATTGGCTGTCTGGTTAACAACAACAAAGGCTACATTGTACACGCAACTTTAATGAAACATATTAGTAAACTATATTCCAGACTCAAAATTCAAGATCCGTTTACCTAAGAATTTTTGCATGACTGTAGAAATGAAATGAAAATTTCCCGTTTAGATACGAAGTGAGTAATAAAATTGTAAGCGTTTTACCTTGGGGCAGGGATTTTGGTGCACTGTGACCTTTAAGATATATTGTGCTCCCCCATTTGGTGCCTAACAAGCAGTGGTATCACCTTAGAGCATTTCTTCCAGCCCTGTTTCCTTCAGGAAGTACAGGATCTGGATTGGGCCTTGGGATTTTACCCTACACGAGTCTGGTAGACTCCCAGACATTTTATTATTTTGTGTATGAGGATGTCAACGTCTATTAGGAGGTGTTCCGGAGCTTCCTTCATTTCACCACTAAACCTGCAGTTTCCCTCATTTCCAAGCCTAGATTCCTAAGGTGTTCCCTGAGTCTGCACTGCACCGTAAGAAACCTCGCCATAATCCGCAGTCTATTTTTGCCCAGGCCATTGCAGGTTTTGAATCTTTTACGGTTATAGTGTGGTTGTCTTGGTGTCCTATTCCTTTCTGATCTCCTTTCGTAGAACTGATCACCCAGCTTGCAGAATGGTTCCGGCCCTGTAAGGGATGGCGATGCTCTTTTCCTCACCAGACCTTCCGCTATCTCATTTCCATCTATTCCCATATGTCTTGGGACCCAGTGAAGGGTGACTTCGTTATTCTTGCCCAGATTGATAAGTTTGTCTTGGTACTCCCATACCATTTTTAAGCTGATGACGTAAGAACTCAGCGCTTTGATGGCCGTTTGACTGTAGGAGAGGATCGCTATATCACTATTGTACATTTTTATAAGTTGCAATTTATTAAAGTGGAAATCAAGCACCCAAATATTCCTTAAAAGTTAAACTTATCCGTTAAAAAGAATTAAATATATTGTTCAAACAAAGTCCAATGTAAAGTTGTAAAGTCTCATAAGTTTAGGAATATAAAGCTGATAAAGTATTAAAAATCATAGGATATAGAAAATAACAATTCAATTGCTATGGATTCTTTTTCACGACTTGTTTCAATGTTTTGTATTTTCCCTTTATTTTTATATAACAAAACCATTTCAAATCAATATTTAATTTTAAAGCTTTTCAGTTAGAAGAAAAGTTTAGTTTTTTAAAAGACAAAAAGATTGGGTACAGTATTACGTTTCTATACATAGTAACTACAATTGTTTCGTATACAAGAAAACACTTTTTGTCTTAGACAGGGATTATCATGAACATTTTTACATGCTATTTTCCCTATACAGACCGTTTTCAAAAGCATTTCTAGTAGAGAACCAATGTTAAATAAATAAATAAAATATTTACTATAAAACCATACATACACATACAAAGATACATCTGGCTATAGCTTGTGGTGTATGGTGTTTGTTTGATGTCATTTAATAGTGGGGATGTTGTGATGCACATTATAATTGATAATATTTATCATTACGTATGTGAATGCATGGGAAATATTTGGTCGTGTGTTTTCATAGTATTACCGTTTTTCAACAATGGGTTATTACACAATAATAGAAAAAATCCAAATTATTAAATAGTACTTTGGGGGACATTCCGCACATGAATGTGTCAATTTATTTATTGTGGCATTTGAGGATAGGCAATCGCCAAGCATTCGAACAGTTACATATGATTAGCTGTTTTGAAAAATGGGGTTGTATATATAGTTCAAAGACTGCTACATTGATAAAGATGATGAAGCCCCACAAAAAAATGAAGAGAGAGTTATAGCAGTTTGTAGTTTATTATTTATTGATGATAAAAAATCAACAAGATATTCAACATACAAACATTCCACATACAAATAATAAGGGATATTCAAAAAATAATTTTCATTTGTTATGAGTAATGCTAAGCTTAAGAAGACAACAATGAACATATTTAACCCACTCTCATTACATATTAATGCAGTCCTGAGTAAAAAACAGTCCAGCAAGCATACACAATAGACACACAAAAGAGTACCCCCACTATTATTAGTTCTTTATTAAGCATATTTTGTATAGTTATTATAGTAAATAATATTTAACATTGGTTTTCTAGTAGCAATGCTTTCCAACACGTACGGTATACCATACATATAGTTAATTTTATATAAAACAAATGGTATACGATATCTTTCGAAACTATTCTACCATTCTACCTTGTAGATTTTAATTATGGCAGTAACCCTTTTGTTAC
Organism: Nineta flava; assembly: GCA_963920215.1. Lineage (NCBI taxonomy): Eukaryota > Metazoa > Arthropoda > Insecta > Neuroptera > Chrysopidae > Nineta > Nineta flava. The sequence continues at coordinate 29,279,883 of OY986043.1, forward strand.
ATCTTATGAAAACGTCTTTTACTTCGTTATACTACTGGTGGTTGATCAAACATTTTTCTGTGACAAAATACCGTCAGTCGCTAATAACTATGAGATTACTAATGCCTTTACAATGGCTGAGCTCACAAAATATGGATAATTTCGGTACGTACCTGTCGAGGTGAATTTGTTTCGCTTTGCCATTGACGACATCGTACCAGTGGAGACGCATGAGTGTAAATGGTAAGGAATTGGCTTTCAAGATATATATTGGTACAGTATGGCAACGCGTTTATCTAAGACATTGTTTCTGGTGTCGTTGCGAAGAACCTACGAAGCAATACTGAGAGGCGTAAGACAGTAAATATTCGCCAAAATATAAGTAAAAATCGGTATTAAATTGCAAATTACAAACAAATCTAGGATTTCGTCTTAAACGATTCAAAATTAAGCTAATAATTATAGAAAACTAATAATTATATCAAAAGTTGAAACGAATCCAAAGAGCCTGAAAAGTTCATTATCAAACCAATTCGAGAGCTACGGTAGCTGAATTACGTTTTTCATTTTTGAAATCCCTTCGGGCATACAGCTGCCAGTGACAATCCAAACTTCTACGAATCATGTGCATCTTTGTGCATAAAATAAGGGCGATCTCGGCGCAGTAGTGTAAATTGAGGTCAATCTATGTGTAGTAATGTAAACGACAGACCCGAGCTGTTTTTTCAAATGTTATTTTTATTTTACCGGTTAGTTAAAAAGTCAATACACTCTATTAAATGTGGTTCTATGTAGCAGGGTTTCAAAATCTCACCAAACATTCACCTAAAGAATCGTTACAAATTACACTTTCACCTTCTAAACTTTACATAACTTATATTATTTCGTAAAATAGGTTGAGTTTTTGCATGCAGGTAGATAATACCTGATAGAATTGTAAGAACACAGGTTTCATATCTGACTTAAATGTACTTTCAGTATTCTTCGAAGCAGAAAATAAGTTCTTGAAAAACTTCGAAAGGTCTTGCAAACTTGGCTATCTGGATCCTGAAACGAATCCAATTTTACTGTAACTGGCCAAAATTATATATAAGTGATACTCACCATAGAAGGTGTATAAGTATAAATCCATCGAAATAGAATTTAATTAAGCAACAAATTCAGAATACACACGGCAATGGTCCTTGATGCATTTATACCTTATAAAGCTATGCTTCAGTTACGCAAATAAAAATGAGAAATACTTACAGATGAATGAATGAATGATAATGGGAGAAATTTGGTGCACTGCGAACTATTAGATTTACTGTACCTCCCCCATCTTGGGCCCAACGAGGAGTGGTCTAACCATAGAGCGCCTCGTCCAGCCCTGTTTCCTTCAGAAAGCACAGGATTTGGATTGGGTCTAGTGATTGTAGCTCTCCTACACGAATCTGGCATACTCCCAGACATTTTATTATTTTGTGTATGAGGGCGCCATAGTCTGTTAGAAAGTGCTCCAGAGTTTCATCCATTTCTCTACAAAAACTGCAGTTGCCCTCATTTTCAAGCCTAGCTTGCTAAGGTGTTCCCTGAGTCTGCAATGCCCCGCAAGAAACCTCATCAGAATCAGCAGTTTATTGTTGCTAAGGCCAATACAGATTTTTAATCTTTTACGGTTATAGTTTCCGAGATGATTCTTGGCCCTCTCTTGGTGCCCTCTTCCTTTCTGACCTCCTTTTGATAGAAGTGATCACACAGTCCGCTTAATGGCTCGGGCCCTGTAAGGGATATCAATGCTCCCTTCTTCAACAGGCGATCCGCTATCGTATTCTCCTATATTCCAACATGCCCTGCGACCCAGTGGAGGGTAACTTTGCTATTCTTGCCTAGATTGTATCCATATGGACACTTTAGGCCATTACAGTTAAAGCAGTTGACTTTTTTAATTTTTTTCTTGTGGGCAGGAAATATACTTTTTGGCCAACGATTCGTTTAAATTTTTTGTTTAAGTCTTAAGTTTATTTTTACCTGGGCTAGTGGAGAAAAGAAGATTCTAATCCTTCCATGATTATACATAAACAATATTTATTTTAAACTATACAAAACAATAATATCTAACCTAGGATGAATAGCTACACTTACAGGGATATTATTATTATTATTATTGTTTAATATATATATATATATATATATATATATATATATATATATATATATATATATATATATATATATATGTATATATATATATATATATATATATATATATATATATATATAAATAAATATATATATATATATATGTATATATTTGTTTATTTAAAAAAAAAATTATATAAAAAGTGTGTATGTTCTTCGACTCAATTTTAATATCGCTTCAAGGCAATGTAATTGTTGTAAAATAGTGTACCCATGTTATACGTATACATAGTATGTCGTATGTAAAGACGGAAACTAACTTTAGTTTCGCGTTGAAAGTCCTGCGGGTATTATCATTGTGAGTATATCACACACACACACACACACGTATTCATACAAATATTAAGCATAATAGTAAATCCTTGTGTTAGAAGTTCTTCCATTGAGAATACCAATGATACGTTCTTCATACATTTATATGTTGCAGGAAGATTTGAAATAAAACCAGAGACGATATCACTTCTAGTCATTTGTTCGCATTCCACATCAAACCGTAAATTATGTATACCATCATTTGTATATCTCAGAATAAAACCATACTTCCGTATCAATATTTTATTAAAAAAAATGAAAATAACAACTAACTGAGTAAATTGCCATAACACCCGGTTAAGGCAATTTGGTTGTTTATTTCTAAAAAAAAAAGATTTTTTTCTTTAAATTGACTATGTCAAAACAAAACGTTTTTGCTTAACTTATTATCAGTGTGCGTATGCAAGGTAATTTCCTATGTTCTATTTTAAGAAGAATAAAAAAAACTTTTTAACAAATATTAGAACCGACGAAAGAAGAAAGTAACTGAAAAGCAAAAAATAAAAACTTTTATTCAAAAAAAATTCATAAAAAAATGTACAGGTTGAATTGAGTACCTCCTTCTATTCGTCGGTAAAAACAGTGTTAGGCTGACTAACACTGTTTAAAGCAGTTTTGCTCTTTTGGTGTGCGTTGGCCCTTACGGTTTCAACGAAAGGTAGTTTTGCCCAATTTGTCAAAACATGGTCCGATTTTGCCCATTCGAACTTTACGTTACTTTTTAGCTCTAGAACACACAAAACAAATTTTAGCTTGTTATCTCTTTTCGTTCTTGAGTTATCGTATCCAAAGACAGATGGGCGGACATGCGGAAATGGCCGAATTAGGCCATTTAATGAATATCTTCGTGAAGCATTTCCATTGTCCAGGATTAATATTTTCAAGCGTTAGAAAGTCGGGACGAAACTTAATATACCTTGTATATTTACATATACTGGGTATAAAAATATGTAATGTCTAATTATATATCCTAACGTAAGAGAGGGACTGATCTCATCAATATAAGACAGCAATGCCATCCATATTGGCATTTCTCTCAATTGCTTTGCAAAATAGTCCTGACCAATAGTGCCGAAAAGAATGCATCAAACGACTTGAAAAAGGGTTCGTATGAAATAAGATCCAGTAATGTTTTAATAAGTTAAATTGCAGATTTTTCGATTTTTTTCCAGCATATCCTTTCTCGTAAACAAATCTGTTTCTCAGTCTCGTTTATTTGAACGTTTGCAAATATTTTGATTCGTACCAACGATCCCAGATGCTTAATACAAATGTAAAAGTTTTCACAACAATTTTTGTACTTAACTCTTTTTATTTGCTTTTTTGTGTCTAAAATAACATCGTAACAAAATAATCTGGACAAAATTAACACCGTTATATATAAACCTGAAAAAAATAAATATTTATTTCTAATACATATTAAAATGAAATATATACCGAGTTTTTGCATAATATCTAAAATATATAGAACGCCTTTTGTTTGTGGGTCCAAAAACTCGCTAACCCGACTAACTCGGGGTAAGACCCATGAAGTGAAATATTGTAGTACTCGTTTGGAATATTCATCGACCATAATATCATAATATCAATAATATAATGATAATGTTGACCGTTTTTGCACTGTTTTTCACCTGAATACAAACTTTAATGGCATTTTGAACGGCAGTAAAAGTATTTAGTTGAATTATTAATTTTATTAACGTGAGATTAAATACGATGCAAAATTATTGATTTTAATACAAGAAAACCCAAAATGAAGCTAGCAACTTAATCATCAGTTACTGATGATTAACTGAGAGTTAATATGCGGGGAAAAAATTTGAATTTGAATGTACATATATGTTTTTTATGATACATCATAACACTGTAAGGTTATTTTGTCGGGGTTATTTTGTCGAGGATAATTTGTCCAAGGGCAACTAGTCGCGGTATTGTTTGCTCGATATGAAAAATCTTACACATATTTGCTTTTGAGTGCACCTAAGACCTCCGACATTCCATAGCAGTGCTCCTCTGTCAACTGAGCATCTGCGGTTAGTTCAGTCGGCAGAACTGATAATGTTTTCTTTTTGAAAAATGATTTTTGCAGCAGAATTTTCCTTTGAATGATTTTTGTAAAGGAATGTCTGCTTTTATTCGATGTCTACTTTAATTTGTTTATTAACGATTGACAAAATAACACAGTTTGGCATATAATCGAACTACTGATTTTACCACTTTATTCAAAAATTTATACATATTATGTAAAACTGTATCATTATATACATACGTGTCGTATGAACTTTATACCCATAGTATGTATACATTGATACATAATGTACAAATATTTATATACTTTTCATATATTTTAAGATTGTCAGCATATTGATTGATTCTAGAGTGATGTTACTCATTTCAATTTTTGTTTAAATATAATACTTATTTTGAATATATATAATTACTATAGCCGTTTGTTTGTTCGGTATTGTTTCGCATACATCAGAATGAAATTTCACAAATAAACAAATGGAAAAATTTTGGATTTATTTATGTGATATTTGATTTAAGTTACACAAAAAAAAATTAGGTGAAACGTTTTGCTGCAGGTTTTCATGTTTAATTAAATATGCCATTCTAAGGAAGAATAAGGCGTGCAACAAAGTTAGATATTAGATGTTGATAATTTTCGGAAACAATATTTTTTTAAGAAAGGGTATATGAGTATCATTCAGATAATCGTTCGAATTTCGTTAAAAACGTAAATATCGGATAATGTTAATTTAAGAAAAAAGACACATGTATAATACCAATCATTTTACTTTTCAGACTGTTTATGTTATAGCTCGAACCATTATAACAGCGTGAATCACAGACTCATGAATTTTGTTACCCGTTCTGAGGTAGATCGATACAATCATTATTCTGTGTGTAATAACATGTATATATTAATCCAAATGGTTAGCCTTATCCTTAACTTTAAGCGAATTTTCGAAGAAAATGTAGGTATAAAGAAAGAAGAAAATGTTGGTTGGTATAAAGAAAGAAGAAAACACAAAATATAAAATATCTTTCTTAATATGAGATTAATCGAAATGCGTAAGGTATAAAGTTGTAGAAAATCAAATTTGCTACAATTCATCAACTTATCATTTTTGCTCAAACTCGAATGTGTACAGAGATATTAAGGAATTTAATTTTCAATCTTAAACCGTCAATATTTCTGTAAATATTAGTGAAACAGAATAAATGATAAGAAACAAAATTACAGTATAACTTACTACCTACAACATTACTTCTTATAAGTTTTTCGATTTTTCAAATATTAAGGGAGATATGTCAAATTTACCCCTCCCTCTAAACCCACTTTCCCCTTCTTCGATTTTACCCATTAACGAACTTGACCTTTTGAATACCAAAAGCGCCTCAAATTTCATTCCGATAAAATGAAAACTGTAACCGCTAGAGTGATTACAGACACATATATATATGTTCATAGATATATATATATGTATATTTTACAGATGGTGATTTTTGACATCTACTAGGTCGGATCGATGGACATTTGAAGAAATTTTTGCGTAATTTTGACTTCGGTACGGAACCAATAGCTCTATTACCTTTCAGGAAATTCGCTAAAATGGAAAAGACTTAAAGATGCATAGTTGTGGCAAATAAATTTTACTACAAACGAATGCATCACCATGGTAAATTGATTTGTTTAATGTATTTAAATCAATTCATGTTACGAGAGACATTTCATATTTAGAGTTTTCTCCTCTAAACGCCACTTACCCTTGATCGATTCTATTCATTCAAAAATTTGAAATACCAAAAGTATATCAGATACGAAAACATATTTATTTATATATGTGTATCTAGCCACTCTAGCGCACCGGCATCGTTATAAACATAAATTAAATAAAAGTTAAATAAGATCTATTTCTAAAACAGAAATGATGGATTCATTCTGAGAAAATTCGAAAAGTTGACGCCGCTCCTGCGTAACGACTTTTTATACGCTGTTTTTATATAATATAGCGATAAATGGGTATTATAAGTTTAGTTCCGACACGAAATAGTGCTTTCAGAAACAAATTTATGTTCATAAAATGTCCTAATTAATCCGTGAATGACCGCATGTCCGTTGATCCCGTCTTTCACGAGAACTCATAAACGTAAAGCGATAGCGAACTAGAATGTTATGTATGTGTTTTATAGCCAAAAAGAGAGTTCACGAACTGGTAAAATCAGTCTATGTATTTCCCTAAATTTTTTTTGATGTGTCTATGTGCCGGTTTCACATGTTGTCGGTCGAACATTCTAGTGAAACGAAATACAGTCAAATTTCAACCGCTAATAACTTCAAGGAAAAGAATACGTTTACAATGGTTGATCCCACAATAGATATATCATGTCCTTACGTGTCTGTCGCGCAGTACTTGTTTGACCTGTGACGTCATCGTAGATCGTTTAAGTCGCATGCGCTTGAATGATTATGAATTAGGACACTGATTCAGATGTCAATAACATATGACCTCATAATAAGTAATTATGAAGAGCTTGCAAAGCATCTAGGATCCAAAGTGAGATATAAAAATTTCAGTGCCCAACGATTGCGAAAGTTACGATATTGTCGAAAAAGGAATGGAAAAACGGCGCAAAGCGATTACGTAGCTAGCCAATCGGTCATACAACGACCAGCGACATTCCAAACATCTACGGATCATGTGTAAAACGTTCTCACGAAAATTTATGGCGCGGACTCGAGCTGCGTCTCTTTTTTTTTCATAAACTAGATGGTTTTGCAAAAATTTCAGGTCAAACATAGGCAATTACTCTTGATTATAAAAGCATATATGTATATAGCACCTACCACTTTATACCTAGTTTGTATTTTTATACATTTGTTCGCATGCAAAATGTAACTCAGTAAGTAGTCGTTTTCATTGGAGAAAGTCACTTTACTAATGGTACGCTTCACTTTGTTTCTTTATATAAATCCTTAACATTCATAGCCTAATAAATGTGACACGCAGACAATAATGAAACCTAAGACAAAACATGAAATTCGGAAAACTAAAACATATCACATAAAAGCTAAAAACAAGTTTTGACTAAGAAACGAGCATAGAAAATGGAAAATAATTTGATATTTTACTACTAATTAGATAAAGTAACTTTACTAATGCTACGCTTCATTTTGCTTGTCTATAATAATAATATAGCCTTTATTAACAATCTTATAAATTACATTTCATCTTATTTCTGCTGAGATTACTATAAAGAAATTTTTGTTTTTAGAAAGTAAATGTATATAATAGGTAATGTATTAGACACCGGTTTTTTGATTGTCTTGCTCCCCAGCATAGGCCTCCCCAAGTGTTCTCCACAACGATCTATCCCTTGCTAACCTCGCCCAACATGTTCCTGCCACCTTTTTAATATCATCTTCCCATCTTTGATATTGTCTGCCTTTATTTCTCTTCTTATAATTAGGACACCATTCCGTCACTTCTTTGACCCACTTTTCTGTCTTACTTCTTATCAGATGTCCTGACCATTTCCATTTCAGTTGTTTGATTCTGTATTTTATATCTATAATCTTAGTTTGTTTTCTTATTGTTTTTAATTGTATTTTATCTTTTAGTTTTATGTTGAGTATACTTCTTTCCATTCTGTGTTGACAAGTTTCTAGTGATTTCATATTTTTTTTTGTACAACTCCACGTCTGACATCCGTAGGTCATGCTAGGTAGGATGCATGTATTGAATATTTTCTTTTTTCCTTCGATTGGTATATCCAAGTTTTTCATGATATTTTTTAGAGCCCAGTATCTCTTCCATCCTATGTTTATTCTATTTTGAATTTCTTTTGTTGTGAGGTCTGTAGGAGATATTATTTGGCCCAGGTATGTATACTCGTTAACATATTCCAGTTCAGAAACGTTGTTAGGTTTAATAGGAGTTTTAACGTAATTTGTCATCAGTTTTGTTTTATTGGTGTTCATCGATAGTCCTACCTTTTCGCTTTCGTATACTAACTGTTCAATCATAATCTGTAGGGTCTTTGGATCTTCACATATAAGTATAAGGTCGTCGGCAAATCTTAGGTGGTTCAGTAGTATTCCATTAACATTTATACCATATTCATTCCATTCAAGCTGTCGAAATACGTGTTCTAGGGTTGTCGAGAAGAGTTTGGGCGACAGAGGGTCTCCCTGTCTAACTCCTCGTCTAATGGGGAAATATTCTCCTGATTTTTCTGTTCGTATTTTAGCTTTCATATTTCCATATATGTTCTTTATTATACGAAGGTATTTATTGTGGACCCCTTGTGAAGCAAGGGCTTCCCATATTTTCTCATGTTTAAGCGAGTCAAAGGCTTTATTGTAGTCTATGAACGCTAAGTAATAGTTTACTCCATATTCATTGCATTTCTGGATAATTTGTTTGATGGTATGAATGTGGTCGATGGTTGAAAATCCACTTCTAAACCCTGCCTGTTCTTTTGGCTGGTTTTCGTCTAAGGTCTTCGTTAGGCGCTGTAGTATTATCTTGGAGAAAAGTTTGTATACATTAGACATTAGAGAGATAGGTCTGTAGTTTGAGACGTCATCCGTTCTCCCTTTTTTGTGAAGTAAGATTATAGTTGACGTGGTCCATTGAAGAGGTATATATTCCGTTGTCAAAATTTCATTAAAAAGGTCTGTTATTGTGTTTAAAATAGTTTCGGATATTCCAATTAAAAGTTCATTAGAAATGTTATCTTCACCTGGTGTTTTTCCTCTCTTTTGTGATTTTATGGCTTTGACAACTTTGTCTCTTAGTATATTTGGGATTGATTCTTCTTCGGTAATTATAATTGTCTTGTTGCTTGTAGTTGGTGTGATTTGGTCGTCATGATAAAGATCACGATAGAAATCCGTCGCTGTATTTAGTATTTCGTTCCTTTTAGATTTAAATTTTTTAGTTTTATGATGTGCTCTGTTAATAATCCAATCTGTATTTTCTTGAAGTTCTTTCCAAGCATTCTTGATTCCACCTGATTTTGTTATGTGGAATTGTATTGATTCTGTTCTCATTGTATGCTTGTGTTTTCTTATTTCTAAACTTATTTCTTTGCTTATTTTGGTTATCTTTTGTTTATTTTTTTTTCGGTTTTTAAATAAGAGTGCTCTTTGTTTTATTAATTTCCTTGCTTCAGCTCCTAATTTATCTTTTATTGGTTTGTCTCTTTCAAGTTTTTTATTGGTTTCTTTTATTTCTTCTTCTAAGGTATCATACTTTTCCTGGACCGTTTTAAGTATTTTCATTGGTATCAGCTTAGTTTTTAGGGATTCTAAAACTTGACTTGGTAATGGTAGTGTAATCGGTTGTTTTGTATTTTGTATATGTTTTCTTGATTTCTTTGGCTCAAGTATGTGTAAGTGACCTCGGAGTAATCTGTGATCAGTAAAATAGTTAAAGTTATTAAGAACTTCCACGTTTAAGAAAAGTTTTGGTTTATTCGTGGTAATGAAATCTATCTCATTTCTTATTTGGCCGTTAGGAGATTCCCACGTCCATTTTCTTTTAGGTTTCTTTTTATAGAAAGTATTCATAATATGTAAGTTGTTTTCTAACGCGTAGTTTATCAATCTTTGTCCGTTAACATTCCGTTTACCAGTTGTATAGGATCCAAGTATCTTTTCTTCGTTCTTTTCCCTTTGGCCAATTTGGCTGTTAAAGTCTCCCATCACAATAATGGTGTTATACAGGGTTTCCGTTGTTTTGTTCAAATTTTCGTAAAAGTTATTTTTAATTTCCTTTTTTGCTACCTCGGTAGGAGCATATACTTGAACTATTGAGGTCGGATATTTGTGATCAAGAAGTATGATGTTTAAGACGGCTATTCTGTCTGAAACTCCTTTAAATTCAATTATGTTATTTCTCAGATACTTTTTAACTAAGAAGCCCACGCCGTATATTCCTGGTATTTCATTTGTATAGTATAAAATGTGTTCTTCATGTTCTTCAACTTTTTCCGTGGATCTCCTTACGTCACTTATACCAAGAATATCCCAATTAATATTACTCAATGCTTGTTCTAGTTCTGTTAAACATTCATTTGACTTTAATGATCTTGTATTTAATGTTGCTATGTATAGTCTTTTTTCTTCCGTTTTCCTTATTTTTTTACTATTCATTGTTAATGTGAGATTTTGGGGGGTTTGGTCTATAACCCCACGGTGACCAGCCGGGTTGGGGATTTTTTTGTATACTTTTTGCGTTATATTTGTGTTTTTTATAATTTTCCTATTACCGGTGTCTAGTGTATCCTATGCCTTGTGCTGCTGGTTGGACTTATCCGACAAGGAAAGAGATCTAGCCTTCAGGTATGCAAATGCATCCGTTTTAGAAAATTTGGAAGGAGCTAATAGATTCTTTCCTTCTGCAGATCGAGGTGGAATCTGTATGTTGTTTGGTGATGTTGACGGTTCTCTTTTTCTCTTCTCAACCTCTGTTTTTTTTTTCCTTTATTATAAGTTTATTATTCTTGATGAATACTTCATTACCTCTTTTTCTTCTTTCAACTGAAGTTGTAGGTTTTTACGTATTTCTAGCGTTTCTTTAGAGAAATCTTCAGTAATGTAGGTTTGTGGAGCCATTTTCTTCTTGTTTTTCAATATTTCAACTTTTTTTTGATATGACGTAAAAGTTATTAATATGGGCCTAATTTTATTTCCATCATTCTTACGTCCCAACCTATGATATTTGTCTATTTCGTAACTTTCTAGGTTGATATTTATGTTTTTCATAACATCTATTATTATAGTAAACAATTCTTGATAGTTATTCTCTGTCTCATTTATTCCATGTAGTATAATGTTATTTTTCCTATTAGTATCTTCTAAGTATTTATTTTTTTTATTCAATGTTTCTACCTCAGTTTTTAAATTTTTGTTTTCTTCTATTATCGGCTGAATTTTATCGTCTATAGTACGCATAATATTCGCAGTTATACTTTCTATAATCGTGACAGTTTGTTTGTCTAGTTCCGTTTTCATCATTTGGAACAGTTTTATCATGTCTTCTGACATACCTTCTGTGCTCATGATGTATTAACAAACCGTTTTAGTATCCTCTGCGTGATATCAGTGTCTGGCTAATTGTTTACTTTGTTAATATACTCCAGTAGTTAATTGTATATAATAGCACAAATAAAAATAAATATAAAGTCGATTTATTTAGATTCTAATATACTTCACTGAGGTTCGAACCCAAGCTCGTGTTTGAAAAACGTCTTTCAATTATATACTTGACACTTTAACTGACTCTGCTAAACGACTTGTTATTCGAAGACACAATTAATTACACTAGCTTTATAGTTAACTTGTTGTTCAGTTAATTTGAATGTTTTTTTTTTTAATATAAAATTTAGTACGTCAACCTAAAAGATATTTAATTTTCTACTTTCGTAGATAAATTTTAAACTTTCACTTTCCAAACTAATTCACCACATTCACCAACTTTTGTTTATACACCATTGCTTGTCTATACAGATTATTGCTTGTCTATACAGATACTCAACTTTCGTAGCCTAATAAACAGGACACGCGGACAGTACAACAAAAAATAATTAAACCTAAGACAAAACATGAACTTCGAAAAACCAAAACATATCACATGAAAACTATAAACAAGTTTTGACTACGAAATAAACATGGAAAATGTAAAATAATTTGATATTTTACTACTGATACTGTATCACATAAAATAGTATCACACTAAAGCTTTATATAATAAATAGATATTGTTATTAACTTTATCCGAAGATCTATGGCTAATGGTTCAGACGCATTATTATATTGAAATAGTGAAATAAATCTGTCTGAGCAATAGTCGACCTAGCATTTCTTTTCTTAAAAAATCTGTTCGAATTTATTACTTCAAGGTTAGTTTATTTTATACCCATTGTAGATAAACGTATACCAACCATACCGCAAATGGAAATATTATATTATAAATGTTTCTAAACAAAATCTCTATAGAAGAGCCTTAGAATTTATGTTGAAGTGGTGGTCGTTTGAATGCGAGATTTTGGGTATGACATCTTGAAAATACAGGCAAATGAATATTCTTTCAAACGGTACATCTTCAAACAGCCACGTTATTTGTCTAAGAAGCTTTTTATGCATATTTGCAGTACAATTTATCATTTTGCAGAATTATTTAATAATACTACAATTGGAATATTACAATAATTTTGGAAGCTTGTTATTTAGCAAATTTTGTATCAGGACTACAAAAAAAGCGATCATTTTTCAAATTATTGACAAGAAAACTTTTTGTGTGAGGAAATACCGCCAGATTTCAATCGCTAATAACTTAGAGACTAATAGTGCGTTTACTATGGTTAAGCCTACAACAGATAAATCTTGTTTTAATGTGTCTTTTTTGCTGTGTTTTCTTTGTCTATGACGTTATCGTACCAGTGCAGGCGTTTGTGCATGAATGGTGACGAATTAGCTTTGTGTAAAGTTATAGATTGATTTAACGTATAAACGCGTTAAGATAGGACTTTGATTACAGTGTCAATATGAAGAGATTGTGAAGCACGACTAGGAAGCAAAGTGAGAAAATATTGGCCGGAATATAAGTGAATACGGTAGAAAATTGAAAATTTATAAAAATTGAAGATGGCAAGAGTCTCATATGACTATTCTTGAAATTATATTCTTGAAATATTCTTGAAATTATAGAAAACGCATATCAGATGAAACCTCGCGTCGAAAGAAATCCAGCGAACCTAAAAATTCCAGTGTCGAAGGATTGTGAGACTTACGACAGCGAAAGAGAAAGGAAAGAGCGCCGTCAGGCTATTACGTAGATTGCTCATCGGTCGTACAGAGGACAGAGACAATCCAAACGTCTACGGATCATATGTAGGACGTTTTCAATAAATCTCTACGGCGTAGATCCGTACTGCGGCGTAGATCCGTATTTTTTAGTTCATTTGTACCTTATTCATGTAGGTTTTGGGAAAAGTTTAAAATAAAAGTTTATACATTTATAGTATAAACTTTTTTTCGATATTGGCCAAAGGTACTAAGTTCAATCTCATAGTGTAAAACCGCCCCAAGTAGAGGTCATTGTAAAATAACTAAATACTTTTGAGATTTTTAGCTCATGGTTTTGTGTTATAAATATTACTGTAGAATAATGAACGGAATAATCTATAATAGAAGTTATAGATCATTCAATTATCAATCAAAAAAAGCTACAAAATTTCTGTGAGGCGTAAGTTTTCAGAGATAAGTTTAATAAAATTTTCATTCACTCGGTCTATTTTCAATGGCAATAAAACGACTTGGTCTTTTATCCTGATTTTGCGTCTACTATCTATCATAAACTTGTATCTACCTCAAATCCTCATCTACACTTGATAATAAAAGTTATTATAAAAGTTATTACAAAATAATTATGTGTGTTTGAAATCCAGTTGATATTAAAAGCATATTTTTCCATTTTTCCATTTTATTATAAATTAACAGTAATATTTTGAATACGAGTAATTGTGCAACTTAATACATAAATATTATTTTACATTGTATGTAAATGTTTACGACCCGTACTGAATTTAACGTTCAGTTCAATTCTACTTTATTCTAGAAGTTCATAAAGTACAGCACAACAAATTGTAGATTGAGTTTAAACGATATTTTCATTTATAACTTCCATAGGTAAAATTTTGGAAAACATTTGGAAACATCTATGATTCTTATTTATTGAACTTAACTTTAAAACAACGCTGCCTTTGTTGTATCGACCTTAAAATTTTAATAATTATATATTTTTTTAATTGTTTATGATTGTGAATACGAAAATATACGATATCATCGTTTGCTTAATTAATCAGATATACACGTTGAGTTGGACTGACTAATCTTGATAAAATGGCCAGAAAAACTATACTCTTGATATTATTAATTTTTCGCCCTCCAATGCTCAGTTAGCCATAGGAAAAATATTCATTGGAGTCCGCCGTATGTATTTTTAGTTTTTAATCGTTTACTATTTAAATTACTCTTTTCTGCGTACGAAATTATGTTATCTTAAGTCGTATTTTTTTTAGGTTGAAGTAATATTTAGTGACATGTTTCTAGAAAACAGAAGAGGCATAAACTGCTATAAAAAGGTTACTCTAGTAAAGAAGTATATGACAATTTTTGAGTTACTGGGAATTACAAATTGTAAAATATATGGGTACAGGAATCTTGAAATATTAATATAATTATTAATAATATCTATAAATTCATTTCGAAAATGTCAACTGTATCGAATTTTTGTGTGTGGAAAAATATAAATAATAATTACAAAAAATAAAAAAACTTTTGGTTGAAAATTTATCATTTTTAATGTTCATTTTCATTTTTAAGGCTCATACTGGTGTGAAAAAAACTTGTAAGCCAGAAAGTATATCATTGTAGTCTTGATATTTCAACGGGTTTCAAATATATTATATAAAACATTATTACAATTATATAACTTATAATTTAGTGTTTTAATATAAATAATCGTATAATATTTCGTATAATATAAATACTTATACACATGTTCATGTATGCAACTCTATTAACAAACTAAAAGTTTTGCAATATGCTATGGAAAACTGAAATTTTCTCTAAAGAAAATAGTCATATATGTGTGAAAATGCATATCTTTATTATATTTTATGTATATTCTATAATGATTGTTGCATAATATATAACATGTATACGGGGTGTACGGCAAATTTGACATTAGTCAAAATCTTTAATATAAACGCTTGCAATGTACCTCAGAAAGTTTATTTTTCAGAATATTGAAACTATTTTACATTTTTAAGGAGGTCACTTAATTCAGAACAGTCCAAGTGGCCGAGCGGTCTAAGGCGTTATGTCTGCGCAGTATGCATACTTGGAAACTGGGAGGTTATGGGTTCGAATCCCGAAATCGGCAGCTTGTCAATTATTAAGAAAAAAAAAGGGGCGGTAAACTGACTAAACTGTCAGCGTATGGACAAGAACGAAGTAACCGGCTATGCTTGAGAAGGTTTTCTGCAGTTTCCTTCACGAACTTCAGATGAATATCGGCACAGTTCCTATCATAGTTGGCTGCAGCCGCATATCCTACCAATTCCTAGTCAATACCAAAAAATTCCTTCGACTTCACGCACATCCTCACATCCTTAGGCATCACAATGGACCTTATGGTCGAAGTGTAGGCCGGCCAGGGCAGCCTCTACAATCTATCTAATTCAGAATAAATGAACTCAAATCATTGAAACTCTTAGAATCTGCTCTTTTATACACATTAAGTGTTATACATTAAGATTTTCAAAAAATTTATTAGCTATGTTTAAACATTGCACGTAAAGGAAGACTGATATTTATGCCCCTAAATTCCTATTAAATTTGCATGTATCCGATTTCAAATTGCTACGCTAATCAGTTGATTCAAAGTATTTAGTTATGCATTCGTAGTAATATAGTTATGAACCACCTTTTTAATTAAATCTTAAGAGGGGAAAATCAGAATTAACCTTCGATCTATACGTTGACAATCTTTCAAGTTTCAAGATCGGGTGGGAATCTTAGGTTTTGACGATCTATCAGTCAGTCAGTTAGTTCAAAGAATTAACGATATTTTAAGGTCGATATCTCAAAAGCTAATGAAGCAAAGTAATGGGGTATATCCTCTTTTACGTCGCCTATAAAGAATATCGTAGATCAGTAGTAGTTCCATTAATTATTCAGAACAAGTGAATATGTGAGGGACCCGATATTTTTGACTTTTGTATGCCACCTTGTGCCAAGATATAATTTATTTTTTTAAATACACAACAAAATAAATTCTATAATAGACTAAAACATATATACTATTATTATCTACTAAAAACATGTTATAATGAAATTTGAAAGTTTTTCTAGATAATAATAATTTAAGAGTATTTTAAACCCGACTTCAAAAAGGAGGATGGTTCTCAATTCGTCTGTATTATTTTTTTTTTATGTGTCACCTCAGAACTCCGTCATTTATGAACCGATTTTGAATTTTTTTGTTTTAAAGGGTTTGGTTTCCCATTGGTCCCATTGGCACCAAATCGCATTCTGATGAGGGGATCCCCGGGAAATCGAGGAAAATCCTCATTTTATATGTGATAACCGATTTCTGCGAAATTTATTTATTTTTTAAAAGAGTATACTCATTCATAATGGGAAAATTTTTTTAAAAACCAACTTCAAAAAAATTTTTTACAAAAAAAAAACCGGCCCCAAAAAAAAAATTTGTACAAAAAAAAAACAAAATGCATGTAAAAAAAAACTGAAAATCTGTTATGAAACAATGCACTAAAAAATAAAAAATAAACAACGGATAAAAAAAAAATGTGTTATAAAGAAATGCACTAAAAGTTAGTAGGTCGTTTAGTTGGTCTACCCATATTTAGACAAATAAAATAAGTTATAGAACTTCAAAGTCACTAAAAAGCGAGAAATAAAACCAATTTTGACAAAATGGAAATCCGACTTCAATTATCAAATATTCTATAACAAAAAATGCACTAAAAAGTAAAAAAATAATTGCATATTCTTATGCCAATTTTAGTTCACTTAAGCAAAAATTTTTAAATATATATGTACAATTATTCTTATTTTTGGAGGCGGTATCCAAAAGTTATGTGAATTTCTCTATGCTGACACAGACTCCAAAAATAACAATAATTGTACATATATGTTTAAAAGTTTTTGCTTAGATAAACTAAAATTGACCCAAGAATATGCAATTATTTTTTTACTTTTTAGTGCATTTTGTTATAGAATATTTGATTTTTGAAGTCGGGTTTCCATTTTGTCAAATAGGTTTTATATTTTTCAAACATTTCATTTTGAAACAAACCATAAAAGTCTAAAGTTTATCAACAGAATATTATTTGATTGACCTATATATAATTTAATTAAATGACAAAAGTATTTTTAATAAATAGAATGGCAACAATGTGAAAAGAGACTAACTGTCTGTGGGAATAATCAAATCAAAGATAGTAAATAGTGTATGTAATAAATTGAAAAATCAAGACGTCCACCTTCAGGGCATATCAAATATATATTTTATAAATATTATCCATATTCCAACATTGGCTATAAATACTTTTCTATAAAATACTTTGTTTATTGAAAAATACAATAACTTTACTGAGAATAATTTTCAATTTTACTAAATCAACTGATACTCCTTTTGTTAGGTAACAACTTGTTTAAGTTTGAACTGCCTGTCTATCAGTAACGATTATGGTTTTTTTTTAAATAGTGAAATGCGGAACTTTACGATTGGAAACAAGAAACTTATAGATAATTCAAATATATTTGCTTCATGTATTACAGACAAATGAAGCAAAAGTAATAGTAACTAAAACTGGGATAGTATGCTGACTGCAATGATGATATCATGCCTCGTAATACAAATTAGTGACTATTCAAATAATAGATTGTGATGTTAGAGTTACATTTGTCACTATTGAGTATTGAAAAATTTTAACTTTCACATCCATTGGATACCGTAAGCAATATTTTCAAAAAATAATCCATTAGCATAGGACTAAATATTCACAGAATTAAAAAAACTCAATTCCATACCAAAACTACTTCCACAAACTTTGTTCCATTAACATACATAAATACTGTATCAGTTATTTCTTTTCCCATTTATAATTCTTTTCTGATTCATGAAATATACTGATCATATATCTCCACCGATGATAGTGATGTTGTAGTTCCATTAACGGTCAAAGTACAATTTTGGCCACTTTCTCCATAATCCCATTTGGAAAGGTACATAGTTGTCTCTCATAATGTCACCGTCAAATACCCGCAGACAATTTACATTTATTTTGACCATTAACAGATTTTTTAAGACCGTACGAACGACAATATAGGGATGTGTGACGATTTAGAGATTCCAATTTTAAACCGTTGAGTTAAGGACACTTTCTTTTCAAAACTTTTTCAAAAACATCGTATCACTGTTTGACCGAACTCCGGTAACTGGATACCAAGACTTTACAGAACATAGGGCCTTTCGGCCGTGAGCGAATACTTCGAATACTGCTTGAATTCGATACTTCAAGGAGTATTTATATTGTAACAAAACAAATCATAGTCAAGATCCACTTTTCGTATAAGTTATGCGGTGTCCTTTAGTGTATAGATTGAGTTTAGCGTACAAGTAATGGACAGTTAGCATACAAGTATAAATTTGTACAGCCCATTTTTAATGAAAAATGCTAGTATATTTTTCTATGGGGAGAATGATGATTGGAACGAGAATTTTTTTTAATGAGTAAGGTCATTCTATTGTTACTAACTAAGCTTGGCTTTGTTATATAATTTCACTCTATTCTTCTTCTTCCCTGTACCATAAAAAACCGAAGCACTAAGGTTCCAGAACTAAATTTTAATAGACTAGTACAAAATAATACCATGACAGCTAATTATGCTAGCCTCTAGCCTGGATCTCAGCTTTTTACTACTGTATGATCCCGAGGCATATAGTGTTTAGGAACGAAGGAAACGAAAATCGATTAGGCAATATAATGATTAAAAATTCACTATATCTAGCACCCCGATTTAAACTATTTTCACTGTAATTTTGTTTTGTTATGAAATCTCACAGCACAATCATTCGCTTTGTTCAGTTATAGTTATAATATCCTTTAAAAAACAATTTCCAACAGTTTTAAAGATAGAAAAATAAGGACATTGTTCAATATATAATTGAAATGAATTTGAAAATTTAGTACTCATAAATATATAATGTAATTTTTATATTGAATTGTCGTTATTGGAGACAGTATAAATATATATATATATATAGATATATGAAACAGAATTGAAACAAAATTGTTATGAATAAAATATTTTCCAACCATGGAAAATGCATTCGGTTTGTTGTAGTTTTACTTAAATAGATATTCAATGAATACAATTGAAATATCAGAATGTCTGAACAAAGTCAATTGGTATATGATGCAGCTACGAATTGGTACCTTTCATTGGTGTATTTGCGAAAAAAAATTAAACAATAGTTTTCAATTATTACCTCCGAGTCTCGCTATATTTTCATCAAACATCATTTTGTAGGTAGGAAACCACCTACATTGGTTGGTAAGTTTTTTTTTTTGTATTATTCAAACGAATACGATTCATTTACAATTCAATTTCATTAATTTTGGAAGTAGGTATAAAATAATGTTTTTCAAATTGAATGAGTTTTATTTTATCAAATTTTTTTGTTTTATTTTATCAAATCATATTCAATATTTTTTATGAATTTATGGAGTCAAATGTTATTTTTCAAGTGAATATCATACACTATTATTTTTAAGTAAATATCATACTTTTCTGCACAAATGATAACAACTAGAATGTAAAATATTTGTTAATTGAATATTGTTTGCAAAATACAAAACTACGAAGTCTCTACTGTTATTGCCTATCGTAATTTATTCTCATTTTTTAGCGAATTTCCTGAAAGGAAATAGAGCTATTGGTCCCGTACCGAAGTCAAAATTTCGCAAAAATTTCTTCAAATGTCCATCGATCCTACCTTGTAGATGTCAAAAACCACCATCTGTAAAATTTATATATATATATCTATGGACATATATATATATATATATATATATACATATATATATATATATATATGTGTCTGTAATCACTCTAGCGGTCACAGTTTTCATTTTATCGGAATGAGATTTGGTATTTGAAGCGCTTTTGGTATTCAAAAGGTCAAGTTCGTTAATGGGTAAAATCGGACCAGGGGAAAGGGGGGTTTAGAGGGAGGGGGAAACACAAAATTTGACATATCTCCCTTAATATTCGAAAAATCGAAAATTTTATAAGAAGTAAAGTTACAGGTATTAAGTTTTACTGTAATTTTGTTTCTTATCATTTTTTCTGTAACCCTAATATTTACAAAAATATTGACGGTTTAAGATTGAAAATTAAATTCCTCAATATCTCTATACGCATTAGAGTTTGAGCAAAAATGATAAGGTGATGAATTGTAGCAAACATGATTTTCTACAACTTTGTTTCTTACGCATTTTTCGATTGTTCTAATATTAAGAGACATATTTTATATTTTGTGTTTTCTTCTATCTTTATGCCCCCCTTTCCCCTTGACGTATGTTATTTATTAATAAAATTGGCCATGCAAATACTAAAATCAGATTCGACATTTCATTTTGATCAGACTAACATTGTGACCGCTAGAGAGTAATTTATTTATTCCAAGGAAATTCGCTAAGTTGAAGCAGCTCCTGCGTAACGAATTTTTTTATAGTAGTATTTGTAACTAATTATGGTTTTAATTATATCAATACAAACTTTTGGAACATTATATCAAACTGCAAATAATATCAACGTACATTATACCAACGTACAGGTACTGTTCCCCAAAATCGGAAATGCCGAAAGCTTTCCATTCCCGCTGACAGAATAACAGTAATTTCTCAATTCCGTTCAATGTGGTTGCTTTCTTTGTAATAATTTTAATAAACGGTGCAATATATTTGTACGTCGTCTAACTCTTTGCAACGAGAAGCATTGGCTCAGTTTCTACAGCACTGTCCCACACTAGCGGCCTTCAGAAATAATTTTTTGTGGCATACTTATCTCTCTCTGCTTTTATAAAATTTTGGCATTGGTTTATGGTTTTTAGTTTATCGAGAGCTTCCAAAAATAGATATTGTCATGAGCTGTACGATCTTTAATTGCATCATCTTGCACCTAAAATACTTTCCTCAAATCTGGAAAGTGTCGCAGACTATCATGATACAAAAACCGGGAAAGCCAATAAACGAGGTGACGTCATACAGGCTCATAAGCTTGCTTCCAATACTCTAAAAAATTTTCGAAATATTTTTCTTAAAGAGGCTATTACATATCTTAGAAGAATTGAAACTTATACCAGATCACCAATTTGGATTTCGATCAAAACATTCTACGATTGAACAAGTGCATCGAGTTGTCAGTGGCATCAACAATGCTTTTCAAGAAAAAACATCTTGTACGGCAGCTTTTCTTGATGTTAGTCAAGGTTTTGATAAAGTATGGTACCCAAGATTACTATACAAATTAAAGAAAACTATTCTAGATTCGTATTATCTTCTTTTGAAACCATGCCTGACAAACCGATACTACTAAGAAAGATTTCGAAATGAATTTTCCGACATACACCCTATCCTTGCAGGAGTACCTCAGGGAAGCGTTCTAGGTCCTGTATTATATCTTATTTACACATCCGATTAGCCAGTTGATGATGAAAACATCACTGCTACGTTTTCAGATGACACTGCAATACTTGTCACTGCAGAAACAGCATCAGAAAAACTACAATGTAAAAGCTTAAATAAAATTCAACAATGGCTGTGCAAGTCGCGAATTCGTGTCAATGCAAACAAATCAGCCCAAATTATATTTACATTACGAAAAGGAAACTGTCCAACAGTAACTTTAAATTACGTCATATTACCACAAAATCAGGAAGTGAAATATTTGGGTATGCATCTAGACAAAAGGCTTACTTGGCAAAAGTATATATGGACCAAAAGAAAAGAACTAAATATTAAGTTTAGTAAATATCATTGGCTGCTAAATCGCCATTCTAAATTATCTCTGGATAACAAACTATTAGTGTACGAAAGTGTTTTAAGGCGTATAAGGACTTATGGAATATAATTGTGGGGTATGGCTAATGTTAGTAACATTGAAATCCTACAGCGTTTTCAATCTAAAGTGTTTTGTGTGATAATCGATTCACCGTGGTATGTCTATCTACAGTGCGTGAAGAAATAGTGCGATTTAGTGAAAACTATGTCTGCCGACTAGAAATTCATCCAAATGTGTATGTGCTCAATCTTCTAGATAACAGTGATAGTTTAAACAGACTGGATAAACTGAATATTTTAGAACTTAAATATAGATTTTTAAGACATTTTAACGATTAGTTTACTTTATTATATTGGTATATAATTTCACTTTGTGTCTACCATTGGGCAGTCACAATTCATGAGTTTCTCTAGTTATCACTCTATTAAAGTTCTGTTAGAACTGATAATAGGAAAGCATAGGATGATAAACCGAAAAATTTGATTATTAAACACCTAAAACTTTAATCATTTAACTCAAATTTATTATTAAACTTGCTGAAAAACCCGACCCAGTCTTCAAAATTCTTATTGACAACAGACCACTTTGGTCACGACATTTGGTAGCCAAAAAAGAAAATAGTTTTAGTATGCAGCATAAGTTTTAGCCGGCCCTTATCTCTAATAAAGTTTAAAGTTTCTCTGCAATTAAACAAGTTTTGGAAATAAATAATCTGTGAATAACTTTATATACAAAAATTTACATTTTAAACTATCAAAAAAATTAGACTATTCCCTCGTTGCACATAAAATTCAGCCATGCTTTTTAAACACGCCTTCAGGTCAGTTTTCAATAGAAATTTTATGCTAAATAATTATTTTTTCTAAATTTTGACATTTTAAAACGTCAATTTTATTGACAAATAATTTATTTCTAAAATTGTATTACTTCACGCAGGTATTATTTAGTAACTATAGATCTAGCCGTGAAAAAACGTTATGGTCGTCAAAAAACGGCTATAACTTTGGAACAGTTTGGAATATTAGACTAATGATAGTTTTTCTAGAGTTGTAACGAACATTTACCTTGGGTATACTCTTATCATAATTTCGCTATCTATTATAGTTTCCTCCAAACAATTTGAACAAATAAATACACATAACATATTTCCCTTTTGTACATATAGAGATTAATGTTTACCTACTTTGCTTTAAAACTGTATACAGTAATCATATTTGGTCGGTTTTGCTTATCGTTAGCGTACGAGTAAACACTTCTTCGCGTTTAAATATTACTTTTAAATTTTTGATAAAGCATTTCTTTTTAAATTGTAATATCTTAAAAACGAGTTATAATTATCAAAAATTACATGTGGTTAAAGAAAGTAAGTGGTTCCAGGATGCTAGGCACCCCATCAATGGAACTGCGAAAAATCAATTATTCCATTAATTGGTCACTAATTTGTCATAAATGGTCAGGTAGTCCCATTAATTGGTCAGCGATAGAAAACTGTTTATCGATATTTTAATTTTTTTTCAAGGTCATGAAAAAGTTTTAGCACCCCATATTCCATACAGAGAAAAAATAAATGCACTAATCGATTCAGAATAATCCATTGATAATAGGTCAATTAAAATAAATAATTGGTCAGGCCTATTTCCTGGGAAAAATCTATTTCCTGGGAGAACGCCTAAATCTATTTCATGACCTTGAAAAAAATTTAAAACATCGATAAAAAGTTTTCTATCATTGACCAAATACTAGGACTACCTGACCATTTATGACCACTTAGTGACCAATTAGATGGTATAATTGTTTTTTAGAAATTCCATGGATGGGGTGCTAGCATCCTGGAGCCGTGTAAGTATCCCTATTTTATTACAAAAGCAAGTTCTATATGTCACAAATTACGTTAATTCACTTATAAAAAGGATTCTTTGTTCAACAGATTACAAATAACGAAAGTGCCTTAAGTTATTAATCTATATTTCAACAAGATTTATTTGTTTTTCTTCTTATTTTTTTTTCTGGTTTACCGCATATTTTCTTTAACTAGTATAGCGTGATAGTTCAAGTATACCGTAAATTTTATAACAAAAAATTTATATATACAATAACATAAAAAAATGTCTTATGCATCATACAGTTTTATCCTAAGGCGTTATTGCTTCCTAAGTTAAATGACTGTTGAAATGGAGTTTTAGTGGATGGTGTTATATAAAATGTATTTCATTCACTCATAACTTTACGTGTAATAAGTTTATATCTATTTATTTCATAAGCAAAATCATTCGTCATTTCACTTAGTTCCTATTCTTTTCGATGAAATATTCGAACTACTTAATAAAAATTTACAGACTGACAGACAAAACCGGTCTAAACCGGTGGATCAAGAAGCATCAAATTTTGTATTTTCTTATATAACGTTAGGTGAGCACAAAGATAGCATTTTGAAAGTTAGAAATATAGAAATTGCGCTTCTGTTTATAAATATAATATGTTATTTGTATTAGCGTTTTAGGTAATTCATTCCCTAAGGGGGTTAAATAAGAGATGAAATTTCGCATTGAAAGTGCTTCATTTATGAAGTTTGAAGAAACGTGGAAGTTGGTATTTCGCCTTTTAGCGAATTTCCTGAAAGGAAATAGAGCTATTGGTCTCGTACCGACTTCAAAATTTTGCAAAAATTTTCCAAATGTCCATCGATTCTACCTAGTAGATGTTGAAAAACACCATCTGTAAAATTTAAATATATATATATATATATATATATATATATATATATATATATATATATATATATATATATCTTTGGACATATTTATATTTATATATATATATATATATATATATATATATATATATGTATATATATATATCTGTAAGTACTCTAGCGGTCACAATTTTGTTCTAATTGAAATTAAATTTGGTATTTGAGACGCTTTTGGTATTCAACTTGACCTGTTCGTTAATGGGTAAAATCGAACAAGGGGTGAAGGGGGGTTTAAAGGAAAGGGGAAACACAAAATTTGACATATCTTCCTTAATATTCGAAAAATCGAAAAATTTATAAGAAGTAAAGTTGTAGATACTAAGTTTTACTGTAATTTTTTTCTTATCATTTTTTCTGTTACCCTAATTTTACAGAAATATTGACGGTTTAAGATTTAAAATTAAATTCCTCAATATCTCTGTACATATTAGAGTTTGAGCAAAAATGATTAGGTGACGAATTGTAGCAAATATGATTTTCTACAAGTTTATTTCGTATGCATTTTTCGATTATTCTAATATTAAGAGAGATATTTTAAATTTTGTGTTTTCTTCTTTCTTTATGCCCCTTTTCCCCTGGACGTATGTCATTTATTAATAAAATTGACCATGCAAATACTAAAATCATATCAGAACGACATTTCATTTGGATTAAACTAAAATTGTGACTTCTAGAGAGTGATTTATGTATTCTAAGGAAATTCGCTGAGTTGAAGCAGCTCCTGCGTAACGAATTTTTTTATTTACATTTCTAAAAAGTCGGATGGTTTCTGAGTTGTTGCCAATTTGTAAACTAGAGAGACATTCAAATTAGAGACATTCCAGTGCAATTAGTATCAAAAGCAATAATTATATAAGCTGTAAGGAATATCTACTTGTTAAAGTTGTATTCCAGCGTTATGGAATGAGCCCAGAATGCCTGAGAGCAATATAATTTTTTTTTCAATATAATTTTTTTTTCAATGTATATTGTTTAAATTTGGAGACAATCCAGGACACTACAATATTACGAATAATAAATTGAAAATAATTTTTAAACTTAAATTACAGAATATAAGAAGTTTCTATTTCTTTCTATTGTTTTTAGCCTACGCTCTACCTTGGATGTCTTATATAGTTTTACAGAGGTTACTGTTATTTAGGAATGAGGCTAAATTAGAAGTTATTTAAAAGGTAAATATGTTTTGCGTGTGTGCTTGTTCGAATTTCTTGGACTAAACTATAGGAGATAGCAAAATAATGATGAGAGAATTTATTCTAACGACTCCAGAAACACTATCAGAAGTTCAAAATTCCAAGCCGTTCCAAAGCGTTCTGGCCTTTTTCTTACAGTTTTAACGTTTTCTGACTGCTAGATTTCTAATATAGTTTATAGTTTGTACAGAAATACCTTCATTAAACTATTTTGGGAAACAGTTATTTGTCAATAAATTTCGAATAAACAAACTTTGACGTTTTGAACTGTCTTATTTTAGAAAAAAATTTTTATTTGATATAAATTTCCTATGCATTCACCATTTTTCGAAGCCCAAGCAACTTTTTCGAAGCCGGATTTTTCAGCTACTAACTTATAAAAATAAAACTAACCAAAAATATTGGATTACACCGAATTCAGTTTTAATAGATGTCTTGTGGCATGGTATAAGATTTTCTAAAGAGTAATACGTAAGTTGAAAAGATGTAGCTTGTTTGAGAAAAGATTTTAACGGGCAGCTTGAATGGAGCTGGCGAAAGTTTGGTGGAGTCTCATTTTAGGAGTAGGACCCATGGTGTCTTAAGGTCCGACTTTTGTTAGGATCTTCCACCACTAGTACAGCGACGCTTCGTTTCATATAAAACGAAGTTACTATATTGATTTATTTTTCCGTAACGGTGGGAGACAATTTTAAATTCTTACTCTTACATTTCTCATTGTAATGGAACGTTTGACAATGGATAATCTGGTTCCAGCATTGTCATATGACAACGGTCTTCAGGTGCTGTCAATATTTTAACCATAGACACGCATAGCCACGGATATTCGCATCCGCATTCGAAATCGTGGAGGTTCATTAATTTTAGCATCCGCATTCGCAACAATCGATGCTCTATGCGGATCTTTTTTTTATTTATTTCAACAATTTACATTATTAGTTGAGTGTGTTGTCTTGAATTATATATTTGACAAGTGAATCAACAAAACCACCACCGATGCAAAGTGTGATTTAGTCTTATTTTAAACTCGATGAGCATGTCCGAGATAAACCTCAGTATAAAATATGGAATAAAACATATTCTAGCGAGGGCCGAAGAACCCCGTCGTTGAGGATGCATCTAAAATCGATGCATCCGGAGGAGTTTAGTCTTTTTAGTGCAGGATTCATTTATGAACCTCTGTAAATCTATGGATGTAACCTAAAAAGGCAGCGACATTAGTGTTTAATGCACCAAATTTTAAATTTTCATACCAAAAATTTAATTATAATATAAAGATTATTAAAAATTATTTCCATCTTTTTCCTTTATTCATGTACCTTAATTAAGGACCTCTTTAAAAAAAAACTACATATAAATCCGCATACGCAGATGTGAGCCTTAAAATATCCGTATGGACATCCGCTGATGTCAAAAATTTCGGTGATACACACGATTACCTTTATATGTAACAACGTTCAAAATATTAAACAAACAATTAGGAAAGCATCGATAAACAATAAGAAGATCCATATAATATACATAACGTATTTTATTATATAGACAATGTTGCGTATATTATGTATTTGCTAGAGTTGCTATTGTTTGTTTAGGTCTTTTAAAGATACTTTCTGTATGTATAAGAAAATAAGGTGAATATTTAATCATACTTGCCGTAGGTAATGTCTAAACATTATTTGGTGTATTTATGTATCAGATACGTAAATGGTATATATATATATGATGTATGGATAGTATTAGAAAAAACTGGTTACAATTTACTCTTCAATAGATTTATATAAAAGATAATTGTTAATATTCTTTATTATTAATTTTACGATAAAAATAGTGAGTGGCAACATAGTTTAGTAATATTGATCGGTTAAAATTGCTTAAATCTATTCAATATTGTGAAATATTACTCGATTTTTTTTTTATCATGAAAGATATTTTACTTGCAATTTAACCCTTAAGGGTGACAGGTGAATAAATATAATAATGGTTGAATTTTATAACATATATATATAGAAATTTTACAATAAGAATTATTTGAAGATTGAAATGAACCAAACGTAAAATCTCCTCGCTATGTACATAGTTTCTCTCTATAAAAGAAGTGTCGCAAGTTTGTACCAGATTCTTGTATTCTGTATATTTAAAAATAAAATTTGGGCAGGTTACAGCTATTTAGTGAAGAGTTTCGCCTTCCAGTCAAGTCTGTACAAAGATTGTGAGGTTTTTTTTAACGATATTATTTCCGATATTTTTAAGCTTATATATTTGAATTATTAATATACATTTTAGCGAATTTTTGAAAAAAATTTAGCTAATGAGGTTGTGTCGATAACACGATTGAGGTGCTGTTAGTATTTGAAAGACCAAGTTCCTTAATGGGCGAAATCAGAAAAGGGGAAACAGAGGTTTAGAGTGAGGAGGAAACACAAAATTTGATATTTCTCTCTTAATATTGGAAAAATTGAGAAGTACCTAAGAAGCTAAATTATAGAAAATTAATTTGATTATTATTTTATTTTTTATCATTTTTCCTATTACTCTAATTATGTACAGAAATATACACGATTTAAGATTGAATATTAAAATCCTAAATATCTCTGTATTTTTTAGAATTTTATAAAAAACTGGCTGAATTC
The DNA here is from genome assembly GCA_963920215.1 of Nineta flava. NCBI lineage: Eukaryota > Metazoa > Arthropoda > Insecta > Neuroptera > Chrysopidae > Nineta > Nineta flava. The sequence continues at coordinate 29,308,602 of OY986043.1, forward strand.
CCTGGCGTTGCCCGTGGAACTCCAAGATTTGCTCCGACATTTTTGTTGTCGATAGCTTACTACTGAATTATTCAACTTTATTAATTTATTCCGGCACTTCCGCTATCAGAATTAAAATGTTATTTGGCTTCCCAGAACCTCCACCTTTTTACACCTCGGGTTACATTATTGGAGTTTCCCTAAGTTTTTTGAAAATATAATATAGCCTGTCACCCGGGGATAGTGTAGCTTCCCAACGGTGAAAGAATTTTTAAATCGGTCCAGTAGTTTCGGAGTCTATTCAATGTAAACAAACAATCAAATCTTTACTCTTTATAATAATAATAGTATAGATTATTATTTAATAAAATTCAATAATATTGATTATTTACAAGTTCATTCCTTGAAAATTTTTCGAGTTTTCTAATACTAAGAGAGATATTCTTATTTTGTAATTTTTTTCACACTAGACGTCCCTTTCTCTTAAACCGATTCTATTCATTAACGAGCATGGACTTTCAATTACCAAACGCATATCATATATTACATTTCATTTTGGTGCATCTAAAATTGTGGCCACTAGAGATAAAACGAGAGAAAATTTGGTATATTACTCTTGATATTGAAAAAATCTAATAATGTTTAAGAATAAATGTACAAAAATGGGACTTTATATCATTTTGAAACCGACTTTAAAAAGTAGGATGGTTCTCAATTCGTTTGTATTTTTTTTACCTCAGAACTCCGTCATTTATTAACCGATTTTGAATTTGTTTTGTTTTGTTTTAAAGAGTTTGATTTCCGATTGGTCCCACTCTCACCACATCGCAGTCTAACGAATAGATCCCCTAGAAATCGAGGACAATCCTCATTTTATATGTGTTAACCGATATTTTTGGAGGCGGTGTCCAAATTTTATGTGAATTTCTCTATGCTGACACCGACTCCAAAAATAACAACAATTGTACATATATATTAAAAATTTTTTGCTTAAGTAAACTAAAATTGGCACAAGAATATGCAATTATTTTTTTACTTTTTAGTGCATTTTTTGTTATAGAATATTTGATTTTTGAAGTCGGGTTTCCATTTTGTCAAAATAGGTTTTATTTTATCTTGCTCTCACATTGACAGAAATATTGTATAATATTATCCAAATATATTTGTATATATATAGTCGAGTATGAGAAAAACTGATCAGATTATGAATTGATGAAGTAACGTTGCTTTTCTACAACTTTACAACGCATACATTTTCCGACTTTTCTAATATTAAGAGAGATATTCTATATTATGTGTTTTATTTTTTTATATAACATATCTAATCTACATGGATATTTCAATTCTTGCATCATACAGTGTGCGGTTTTTGACAAAAGTGAGAAAATGATTGGTATATATTTATTGGGTACGTTTCTCAGGTGCAGGGTACTTCAAATTTTACTGAAGTTTACTTGTCAAGTTAAATATCCTGCAATACACTTACCTAATCTGAGAAACTTACACAATAAATATATACCAATAATTTTCTCACATTTGTTAAAAATCTTGCATAGATTTCACTACTTGTGATGGCAAACCATTTTGTTTCTGTTGGGATATCAATGATTTTTGTACAAGAAAACTTGGTTAACCTCACATTTATGTTTTTCATTGGATTAAAAATTTACGTAAAATATCCATAATAATGAATATTACTATGTCACCATGCTAACTTGAAAATCATTATGATTCTTTGCTTTAAGAAAATAAGCTTAGTGTACATAGCTCCCACGTTATCCCATTTTCTGGGTTTTTTTTTAAATTGCGCATTTTCAAAATTACCAATTATCTAGACTTGTTTTTGAAACTGTCATCTGCAGATTATAAGTGTGTTATTATGGCCTGTATACAGAAGTGTGGTAGATGCTCACTCACATTATTGCCATTAGCAAATAAAAAAATGATACAAACATCTTATTTACAAAATAAAATATTGTACCAGTTTTAGTTCCATTAAAAGTTTCAATACAAGAAAAGTACCCATCAAGCATACAATAATATTAAAATTTATTTAATTATATTATTATTGTTTTGATAGAAGTAAACAAACAAATGATTTACAGTGCCTGCCTCTTCTGACGATAAATATCATCACTACCACAAATGTAAATACTGTTAACGATCATCGCATACCAGTGTTATACCATCATACCATCAACCTTCATACAAGCAAAACAATATTTTTTCTCTCGTATTTTTTACCTTCTACTAAAAACACACGCATATGCAGTATAGATATATATATATATATATTTATATATATATATATATATATATATATATATATATATATATATATATATATATATATATCTATATCTATATCTATATCTATATATATATATATATATATATACATATATATATATATACATATATATATATACATATATATACCGTGTGTTTCTTAAATTACACCCAATCTGGAAACAATGCATGTATCTATCACTGTCCATATACAGCGCACCATGATGCTGTCCATATACGGTGCACTCTGTTTCTCACAGACATTTGCAGTATGCAGAATGTAGAATATGTATTCAGTGATATGTATACAGATAGTGATATGTACATCACCGTCTGCGCACAGTGAATGATGATGTGGACAGCCTTGTTCCGACTATACTCTACAAATGTCTGTGAATTTGGGTGTAACTGAGTGCACCGTGTCATGGTACGCTGCATTTGGACAGTGATAGATGCACTACACAATGTTCCTATTGGGTCTATGTTAATAGACGTAGTGTATATATATATATACATATATATATATATATATATATATATATATATATATATATATATATATATATATATATATATATATTATGGACGAGACAGACTTCACATCACACTCGTCGTTGATGGACGATAAAGGATAACTGTATATAGATTTACATTAAAATGAAGAAAATAGACTTCATAATTATTATTTGAATATTTTATACAGAATGTATTAAATACATTTTGTGGAAATCATTAAGTAAATTAAATATGAAAATTTTATCGTATTTTATGGTCGGATCAATGACTGATATATCGACCCAAGAGATTTGCAACAACTTAGGGCTAACGCACACCAAAAGAGCAAAACTGCTGTACACAGTGTTAGTCAGCCTAACACTGTTTTGTTAAAAATAGATCATAGGAAATTATATTGCTTATGCAGACTGATACGACGTTAAGCAAAAATGTTTTTTTGACTTATTGTTTAAACATACCTATCATTTAAAACACAAACCTACTTTACGAAGCGTACCTCAAATCTGACTCTTAATAAATTAAATTAAATGATGTTTGAACTTGTTTGAGATGTACATTAATCATGAATTAATTTTAGTGAAACAAAATTAAATTTGTTTGTAAGTTGAAGTGAAGAACTTGAAATAAATAATTGTAAACTGGTACATATCTGTGATTATATAAATTCCACATTTTTAAATAAATTCCAAGTTTGAAGTCCAGGATTATTCGATCAGAGAATATTTTGATAATAAAAATGGTAAGTAATTAACTATAGTATTTTTATTTAAAATCATAACGTTAAATATATATTAATAGTTCATTTAGATGAAATCTAACAATCGATTACAAATTTCTGAAACAAAATCAAATAACTTGAAGTCATTCACTGAATCGCTGTATGAATTCGAGTTTCAAGATGATTATTGATTTTGTTGCTGACGAATGCGTTCGACCGTTCTACGATCTAAAAAATAAGAGTTACATTCTATTCCATCTTCCTCCCATTACACTTCTGTTGTTCTAACAATTGTCTTACACTTCTGTTGTCTTCTCTGGCGGGAAGTTTTGAAGTGGTAATAATATTAAAAACAAACGGCCATCAAAAATGGTTTACTTTAATCTATTTTTTTAAATAATTTTTGGAATTTTTATTAAAATTTTAATTTTATTTAAATGTTATTTCAGTATTTTGATGTCGATTATTTTTATGTGGCAAAAACAACAACTTTCGTCATAAAGGAACTATATTATCGCAGAGAATTATACTATTCTCAGTGTTACAATTAAAATAGATACTCAGATTTTTCTCAGATAACCATCTCACTTGTCATATCATATGTCAACTTAACTTTTTTCATCTGCCAATAAGAATACGTCAGAAAATAATTAAAATAGTTTAAATTTCTTTTTACTATTAATAAAAAATTTCATATTTAAATTATTGTGAAGCCACGATCATGTAGTACATTCTGTTTGTTTGTATAATATTATTTGTAGTCTCGGTCGTCTAGAGCTGCTGGGCTTGATTTTAATTGAAACTGTTGTTAAAAAGAGTCCAGGATATTGTGGTGCTTACAAAATGTATGTATATGTATAGGTGAATACACACTCAAAGTCTTTTTTATATTTTCTGTATATTTGTATATGCGAAAATGTGTATATTGTGGCTATAGAAAAAAAAACCGGACTGAAACTTATGGTGCTATTCATTTTTAGCGCAATTTTTTATTTTCATTAAGTTACAATAAATAAAAATTCAACAATTATCGTTTAGTTTGATTCGTTAGTATTCACCGTATATTTCATTTTTGAATACAATGCAAACATTCGAATAAATATAAAACTAAGGTGACATACATGGTAATGTGGAAATGAATTGATTGTTCAACAGATGGATTATGTCGGTCTGTAAATTGCTTAAAGCTGGTTACGCTCTCGCATTAGAAAACAAATTGATTATAAAACTTTATAACAAGAATTTTAAAAATGTCTGTCGAGAAAATATTTGGATTGATCTTTTGTCTCATAAAATTTGGTTTCGTTATATACTTAATATGCTCGAAGCATTTTAATAAATCATAACATTGGTGCGCAAAAATTGACAGCAATTTAATGAGTTCAATTTGATCGTGAATTATATCTAGAGCACGGATGTGCTCAAGGCCGAGTTTAAGGGGAATTTGGCCTTCTCACTTACAGTACTATTACTTATCGAAAAATCAGAGCCAATCTGACCCAGAAATATCTTCTGAACGAAACGAGCAACAGTGCTGATTTTTCGAATATAAGCTATTTGGGGAATTATAAGAGACTGTTTTTTCATGCATGGATTTCCATGCATGCATGGACTGTTTTTTCATGCATGGAGCAGAATCTGAAACAAGTAAAAAAATTTCGCGGTTTTTCGCATGTTAAAATTTTTCCACAACTTTTTGAGAGTTGCAAACTTGGATATACGTAGCCCTAATGGGTCTAAACAACATAGTAAAAAATCAGAGATACATCATGTTTTGCGAATTTAGCGACTTTTTATGTTGATTTTGACCGGCGTATATGTTAAACTTAATATTCTTAAGATGGTCTGCGCCTTCTTAGGATACAATCAAGTGGGTCTTTTTACGGGCAGTAACAAGCGAATGCAAAAATGTCGTTAAAAACCAAATGCAAACCGAAATTAATATGATCCCCTTTGCTTCTAATAATGAAAAGCTTAGATATTAAGATCCAATAGTAAAAAAAAAATTTTTTTTAAATAAAAAATACAGACGAATTGAGAACCATCCTCGTTTTTGAAGTCGGGTTAAAAAAAATCACTACTTTATTCATCAAAAATTTCGTATTGACACATCACTGATAAACACGGGTTTGCTTTCCAAACGAAAACACATTTGACTAAAAGTGTTCTTGCATTTTAATCTGTTGATGTTCCTGCTTATATGATGTTGGATATTTCTAAATAATTCAACAATTACAATAACGATTTTTTATGACTGGGCTTTCGGTTCGGTTCGGCGACAGTATCATATATACAATGATGATGATTTATCATTTATTTATTCGACATGTATCTTGTATAACCGATGGACATTTGAAATTTTTTTGCAAAAACGTGTCATCGGTACCACGTCAGTGGCTACATTTTCTTCGAAATAAATATAATAATTGTATGTTTGACTTCAATGCATCAAAACATATAATACACACCCGTTGGTACTTTTATGTACTATACTATGAAAAAAGTAGCTTAGTTGTATACAAAATTCCAATAACTAATTATTAGCATTTTTGTTTGCTATAGTATATAGCCATAATTATCTTGAATAAACTCTTCCCGATTTTCTATGGCGAGAGACATTTTAGAAAATAGGAAAAAAATTGAGAAAATTTTATTGATAGATAGATAGATTGTAGCGGCTGTCCTGGACGGGACACACTTCGACCATAAGGTCCATTGTGATGCGAGGATGTGATTGGGGGACAAGAAATTTTGTGTGAAGACTAGGAATTGGTAGGATGTGTCGCTGCAGCCAACTTTGATAGGAACTATACCGATACTCATGTGGAGTTCGTGAAGGAAACATCAGAAAACTTTCACAAGTATAGCCGATTACTTCGTTCTTGTCCGTTTAGTCAATTAACCGCCTTATTTTTAATTAAATGACAAAATTCTATTGATGTGTGTCTTAATAAAATTCATTTGTAGTAAATTAAATTTCAATCTGTAAGACACGAGTCAAGATAGCAACGAGTTGTATATATTCGATTCGCGCAGAGATAGTTACGATTAAGTAATTCATAATGATGATGACGTCTTTGTAATAGAAATACATATTTATAGATACGAATAAGTAATCTAGGAAGTGGGGCAAATTATTTAAATTTAATTTCAAAAACTTAGAGCTTTCTTGATAGTTATCCTCGTTATAGACAATTACAAAGAACTACCGAAAATAACTTTTCTTATTTTTAACGTCTATCAAACTAAAATATGTAAGGAAGGGATGAGGTAAAGAGAATTTTTAAAAATATAACTAAAATCTTTGTCCAAGAACAAAAAAACATTAGTATATGTAACTCTACACGATTCAATGCGCAAATATAAGCACTATACACTTTTTCTTGTGAGAGCTTAATTTTTTAACTTTGCAATGGGGATTTTTAACAAACATAGCTAAAAATACTTTCAAAAGACAATCAAATCAACATAGACAAATAGCAAAGGCACAGCTTTGTCTAAAAATTTCTTCTTCTTTATCTCAGGGTTTTCAAATTAATTTTAAGAGTGGTTATTTAAGTTTTGGATTAAAGTGGTAACACAATTTTTACCAAACTTAGAACATTCTCATATCGCGGGTTAAAAATTAATATTAGAATTGTTCACTGCATGTTCCACAACTGTATTCCGCATGTTGAAAGGGAAAGTTTTCATTCTTAAAAATAAAAGAAATTCCTTTTTGGTTTTATTCTTATTTATGATTTCCACTAATTCCCGATTGCCGGTGTGTTTTGTTCGATGTTCAGCCAAAACTATCCACATAGAGTTTTAATGCCGAAAAAGTTGAAATTTATGTTGGAGGTATAGTTGGAGACCCTTTATGGTTTAAATCCTCAAAGCAGAAATTGCATGTCACTCCAGTCCTCTGTTTACTTCGAAATAACCCTCGGATATTTTTTCCTGGAAAAACAATTCCGTCAAAATCGGATGTTTCTTTCCTTTGGTGCTATATACTTTAAACATAAATTGTTTCAGTATAAGTATGTGGAATCTTTCGTATCCGGTAATTAAAAAAAAGGATTTGATGTAATCTTCGATTTGTTACTTTGAATTTCCAGAGACTATGATTATATCAATGATTTTTCAACGGGTTTCAGCTAGTTTTTAGAATAATAATATCTGATGTTTTAATAAAATTAAAAATGCCAGAAACAAACTCATTATATTAGAGTATTGTCGCATTAAATTCGAATGTAATGTTGGAATGTACAAAGTAGGTTTCCACATATAAATATATACGCACGGGAGTGCCTTGGTACAAATTTGATACATAATTTTTTGAATTTGAGGATACATATCACTGTGGTACATGTGTATATGTATATACATATCAATACAGTATATATATGTATATACTGTGATACATATCACAGCTAATAGGCTTACAAAGTTTGGAATATTAGTTAAAAGATTTGGTTGTTGAGCAATTAATACTACATAATTATTTATCAGTTGTAACTAAATTTTCCACTTCCTCCTCAAAATCTGGGTACAGGGTGGTTCTAGCTATGTAGAAACATGAAGGAATCAGGGTTTCCCGTTACTTAAATTGGATAGTAGTCAGTGTAAATGGATGCTAATGTTGCATAAATCAATTGACATAGTAATTTAATACTTAGAACACAAATGAAAAGAAGTATTTAAATTACAAATTTCAACCCCCCTCGCACAACTTTAGTCTAAATAACTCATTAAATACCTAAAATTTATAATTAGTTTCTTCAATGAAAGTTTTGATTGCTATCATGGATAAGCCATTGTTATATTCACCTGAGTATGCTTTTTAAAATCTTAGTTACTAAGTTTCTATATTACATGTTATAAATATCTGGGAAACTTCTTCTTGATCCTGAAAATTAATGTTCGACTCTGAATTTAATACTAAAATTGGTAGTTTTATCTTGTTGACCCGTTTTTTCCTTCATCTACCTAAAAGTATTTTTCTCTTGATTGTAGGTTATGCGTATACTAAGTTTATAAAGCTTCAGATAATATTTGGATAATATCAGGATAATATTTGTACATAAATTTGATCCTTTCCTCACATTTTACGTAGAGGTTTCAATTTTTATGTTATATTAAACCCGACATTTTTTTACAGTAGAGACTTGAAACTAGAAGTTTATTAAGACATCCAGAAATTAGTTCATAACGACAAAGTCGGTCAATGAATTAACATTATCTGTATTTTCATTATGCATCTCAAATAAATGTAAATATACAAATAATATTATTTTGAAACGACTCATATTTGTACGTGTACATATCGTTCATGTTCTGAATAAATTATCTTCATAAAATAAATTTTATTCTATAAAAGTTTACTTTTTTTCGTTATTTCTTTAATTTTGTATTAAAAGAAAATAATTCCCTATATAATAGTAATTCATTCAAATCAGTGGTATATATATACTATACTATAAAGACTAGAAGTGTTTGTTCGAGGTAATTACTAAAGAGTCACTGTAGTAGAATACCGTTTGTCTTATTACGCTTTGTTGCTTAATTAATCATATTATTTCCACCCTGGTTATATTTATCAGATGAGTATTATTTTATATATGTATATAGAAATTATACAAGTGTATATGAAATATTGAAGTATGCAAAAAATACTATTTCTTTAACCTCCATATACACATTGCAAGGCTTTATACAGATATTATCCAGAGCAAGGATGTTGCGGATGCGAAGTTTTTTACATCCACGAATGCGGATTTATATTTATAGTTTTAATTAAAGAGATTCTTAATTTAAACACATTAATAAAGGAAAAAATGTGGTAATAATCTTTAATAATCTTTCTTTAATAATCTTTATATAGTAATCAAATTTGTAGTACGAAAATTTAAAAATTGGTGCATTATATTTAATAAAGAGCAGTGTCGCTACCTTTTTTAGGTTCCATCCTGTTTCGCAGAGGTTCATAGATTAATCCCGTGCTAAACAGGCTAAATTGCTCCGGGTACAACGATTTTAGATGATTCCTCAAAGACGTGGTTGTACGGCCCTTGCGATGTTTTTACACTTAGATTAATCTCGGACATGCTCATCGAGTTTAAAATAAGACTAAATCACACTTTGCGTCAGTCGTGTCATTGTTGGTTCACTTGGCAAATAGATTGTTCAAAGCGAAACAACAATATAATTGTTGAAATAAATAAAAAAACATCCATATAATAACTTGTTTAAACACGTTTTGATTTGTTTGCAGTCAGACATGCTGAACAAAACAAGTAACATGCGCATCTGAAAAGCGCCGTAAAAAAAGCATTGATTATTAGGTATGTGGATGCTGATGCTAATGTTAAGGGGGAAGTTCCACCATTGCAGATGCGGCTGCAAATATCTATATATTGATTATTTAAAACGAATAGAAATAAAAATCTATTTAATTGTGTTAAAATTATTATTTCGCTTTCGTCTAGAGGAATACCTTTTAAAATTTTAATAAAAAATTCTATTTTTATTAAATAGGACTCAAAAAAAAAAATGTTTGCTATGTTGTAAATGATTGAAAATGTTATTTTTCGACTTCAAAGATAGGTTTTTTTTGTTTTTACAGTGAATTGATTATCTAAATAAACCTACACATAATTTAAAAACAAACAATACCTTTGTTCCTTTGGAATTTTCGATTTCAAATTCCCAAGTTAGTCTCACCCACACCGATCTTAAACTGGGGAATTAAATTTTAATAGCATTGAATAATTTTTGAAACAAGGGCTAGATCAATTCAATGAATATTTATCATTAGTGTGAAAATAATATTTCGCTCATCCTACCAACAATAGGACAGCAAATGTTTTCTAGTCTGCCCGGATTTTTCCAAAAAAGGTCCTTTAATATTTGGCCTCTATTTTTTTTTTCTAAGACACATATTGTTGTCAAACAGAAAATATTTCCAGTTAAGTACTTGTTTGCAAATAAATAAATTTAGATCAACAGCCATAAAAAAATTAGTCTGTATATAGAGGTTGAATGTTGTTCTCGTCAGATTTTTTAATAAAAATATATATTCAAGATTATGTTTTTTTGATTATGTGTTTGAAGATACAAGGTTCCGTAGATTGAAGATGTGTGCAGATGTGGTGATTGTAACAAATACTTCCCGAATCACACTTGTATATATTATGAATGAATCATTTTTATCTAAAAGAATGGGATACACATCTATTTTTTACCAATATATCGTTAACTGTTAAAAGGTTTGTTTAAAACATTTTTTAAGTTGTCCGTACTGCAGATTGATAGACTAAATGAATCTGTCAGTGTATTGGACCAGATTGTGTTCTTATATTGTCGCGGTATCTTGGCTCTCTTTATACCTCAAAGGAGGGCTGCCCGAACCTGCAAATGATTCCGATACTCGACAAAAACAAAACAAAAATATATTAGTTAAAGGTTTTACTAAATATTTTATAATTGAAATGACACGCACGTTTTTTTTTTAAAAAGAAAAAAAAAGAAAATTAAATTAAATTAAACAAAAATTTTTACAAAACAAAAACTTGGTTTTATTGCTTTTAAAAATTATTAGAGTTCAATTTCTTTTTCAACAATTTTTTATACTTTTCAACACAATGTCAAACTTTGAATTACATGTACAAATGCCAACTTTAACTTAATCTTTAACTTGATCTGAATCGAACAATAGTTAATTATATACTTTTAACTGAATCAAACAACAGTCGATTTAAAACTGATTTGAATCAACACTGGTCGCCGGTTTATATACCCGTCAAAGATCTTTCTAGAATATGGTTGCTGTTTTGAAGAAATATTTTTGTAAAACATATTTTTGCATGGAGGCTTCTCGAATAATCCAGTTTATCAACAACCATGGGCGCAGTCGGTGGTTCGGATTATTTATAAAAATAATTAAAAATTATACTGTTCTAGGCATCGAACCAGCGCGACACCCATCCTGTTTAATATTTAACCGTGCACTTAACAGATACGGCCACTGTGAATTCAAAATTTAAACACAATTTTGCAATACATAAGCTATTCATAACACATAATAACAAGCTTGTTTTTTTTGAATTATTTATTTCAATTTGTAAGAGACTTTTGATTTTTTTCTAATTAAATTATATCTGATAATTTTTTCCAATTTTTTTTTTTTTATTAAAAAAAAAAGTAAAACTAAACCAAAAGTAGCTATTAATTTCTTTTCGATTTTCGACTTAAAAAAAACTTTGTTTAAGAAAAAAATAAATCGAATTAGATTATTTTATTTTTGTACTTGTGTAAAAACTCCTTTTTTCAAGGAGAAAAATATTGTTTTCTTAAATATTTTTCGTAATATTTTACTTAATATTTTTCTATTTCATAATTAAAATATGTGTTGGATCCAAAAAAATTATTCTCAATAATTTTCATTACAACAGTATAAAATCTGGCGTTTTATTTGAGTTCATAGCATCAAAAATATATGATGGTATGAAACAAGCTTACCATGGCATAGCGTTTCATTTTCAATGATACGCTTCAAAAAAACTTTAACTACATTGTACTAAAAATTCTCAAACAGCTTTTACAATCTCCATACGAATACACTATGTTGTCGTTTAACCGTAATTTACCATTTTTTAAATGAAAATAAATTCATGGATAATAAGGATTTTTCACCAAAGCCTTCGCTTACATCGCATATACCAATTATATAATTTCATTTAAAAAAAATCATAAAATGATTTTATTCAAAATGTCCATAGCTTTGATGTCTTCATAATTAACTTAATAATTTATAAAAATTTTAATAGGGTTCCTATATTCATAATTTTTTTCCATGAATTCTCTTAAAGATACAGAGCTTGAGTATTATATGAAATTATTAGTCCATTGCAGAATCAGCATATTAAAACACTGTTTGGTTGTTTTACTTATACGAACTTCAAGTACACATCCAGACTAAGTGAGTTTATAATAGTCTGAAGGTCTTTAACAAGGTCAAACGCCCAAAATACTCCAGTAACAATACTCTGGAGAGTGTATATTTTAATTAACACAGAACGGCAGTTCGTAGTTGTCCAATCATTGGCAGTACTGAGGCAAAGAAACGAAACCATATCCAAAAACAATTAGTTCGCAGGAGCTGCGTCAAATTCTAATTTAAAATTTTCTAATTTGCCAATTTCCTCAGAACAAATTCGCCATTTTACTTTTGGAAATAGATATCTAAATTAACTTTTTGACTAAAATATTCTTTATACGACCAACGGGAAAGGGTGGGGGAACTTACAAAAAGAAGAAAACAATTTTCAGATCTGTGCAATTTGATACCCTATTATAAACATCTAATGCTGATTAACGTCATTCTTTCCAGAAAATTTATTTAAGATTATAAAAACATCAAGTAACCATGGGGATACAAAGATAGATAAATAGATATATCTTGTGGTCTAAAAAGTATCGCATTTCGACCTTATGGTCAATTGTGCTCGCCGTCTACTTGAGTTTGATTCGCTTCTCCCATATGTTGGCAATCGTCAGGTGCTTGCTTATCAGGTCTTCGCAGAATCATATATTCGAGGTGAGATGGGGATACATTATCGTATTATTCATTATTATGGGTATTGAATTTAAATTGCAAATATTTCTGTAAATATTAGAGTTACAGAAAATATGTTCAGGTAATTAATTGTAGTAAAATTTATTACTACAAGTATATCTATTATAAATTTTTCCATTATTCTAAGATTGGGAGAGAAATCCCAGATTTTATGTTTCCTTCTCCCTCTAAGATTTTGCCCATTAACGAACATGACCTTTCAAATATAAAAAACACCTCATATACAATATTTCATTCCGATCAAACTAAAGTTGCGCCGTCCTTATATGTATATATATAAATATATATAATTTTTAGTGCTGGTGATTTTCGTTATCCCTTATAGTTAGGTTCGATGAACATTTGAAGAAATTTTTCCGAAATTCCTTCATCGGTACAAAATCAATAGCTCAAAATCTTCAAAATCAATAGAATTTTCTAAAAAAATTTGCTAAAATGAACTACAATTAAGAAACTATAATAATAATAGTTATTTCTGATCTTTTTCAAAAATAATTTATAGTCATTAACGCGTTATAATTTTTTGGTTTTTTAGCTAATCATCAACGAATTCTTATTCCCATTTTTATTTTGTAGTATAGGTACTCTATCCAAAAAATCCAGAATATTTGAAAAATCTAAAAATTTATAAGAAGTAGCGTTGTTGGTATTAAGTTTTACTGTATTTTTTTTCTTTCTCATTTTTCTGTTACACAAATATTTACAGAAATTTATACAATTAAAGACTGAAAGTTAAAATTCTTAATATCTCTGTTCACATTAGAGTTTGAGAAAAATGCTCAGGTAATGATTTGCAGCAAACTTGATTTTCTAAAAGTTTACTCCTTTTACATTTTTCAATTATTCTGATATTAAGAGATATATTTTATATTTTGTGTTTGTTTGACACGAATTCATAAAACATATTTTATTGTAAAAAACTTTAAAAGAAAATTCAACCGATTTCAAAAATTACAAAAAGTCACTACATTAAAAAGCTTAAAATAACAATTTACAGATTTAATTCAAAAGACAATTCTTGCTCAAACCTATCACGTATAATTTAGTATATGTAAATAATCAAGGTATATTAAGATTGATCACGACTGTAACGCTTAAAAATAATGTTCGTAGGCATGAATGTTTGGTATATGTGTTCATAAAATTTGGCCATTTCCGCATGTCCGTCTGTCTGTCTGAAACGAGCTGAAATGTGTTCTAGAACAAAAATGTAAGGTCAAGTTCGTTAATGGGCAATATCGGACTATATTTGGGCAAAACTGCTTATCTTTGAAACCATTGGAACGTGCTTCTCTTCGCTCGGGGGGGGGGGAGGAGGTAGGGGGCGCTATATATACATCTTTGAAACCGTAAGAGATAGAAAAAAAATTTGTTAAAAAAATCTTCTTTTTAAAATAAACAAGTTTTGTTTGTAAAAGATTTTTATGAACTCAATAGTTTTCTCATAAGTTTTGATTATATGTTCCTCAGAAAGAATTGTTAACATTTCGAATACGCAGAATTGTAAACAATTTTTTCATTGAAATACAACTCAGTATTGGGTATTCAAACTGGGTATTCAAACATTTAAGTCAGTTAGTTGTTATATTACTTAACAGTAAAACATAGAATCGCCTCCTTCTTTTTTTGAAGTTGGTTAAAATTTGTGTTGATTTTGAAATTCTACTTCTATAAGATAACTATAAAATTATTTTATTAAAATTTTGTTTTAATGTTGAAATGTCAATTTTGATTGTCGTTTCCATAGTAACTATAAACTTTAATAGTTATATATCGTTCTATTTGGGCTATTAATAAATTCAATTTTTGCAAATACCTACTAAAGTGATATCAGATATTATATTTCATTTTGATCACACTAAAACTATGACAGTTAGAGAGCGATTTATGTATTTTAAAGAAATTCACTAAGTTGACGCAGCTTCTGCGTAACGAATTTTTTGAGAATCGAATGGGACTACCTCGAGAGAAATCGGTGAACACACATTTAGAAAAAATACATACAGTCGAACATAGAATCACCTCCTTCTTTTTTTGGAGTCGGTTAAAATTTTCGTCGATTTTGTCATTGCCACAGAAACTTTACTTCTAAAAAATAACTATAAAATTATTTTATTAAAATTTTGATTCAATTTTGAAATGTCAATTTTGATTGTCGTTTCCATAGTAACTATCAACAATAATAGCACACTACATACATACATCGTTATACAACGATGTTGGCCATTAATAAATGCAAATTTTGCGAATACTAAAATCATATCAGATATGATATTTGATTTTGATCCCACTAAAATTATGACCGCAGAGAATGATTTATGTTTTCTAAGGAAATTCGCTAAGTTGAAGCAGCTCCTGCGTAACGAATTTTTTTTCTTCTAAATATGTCCCATTAAAAATTTGTGAGTTTACCATTGAATTAAATTGTTACAAAATGATTCCCCATACAATATTTAAATCATTCGAAAGCAATTTCTATTTGCATGTACACAACTAGTAGATTATAATCGACATTGCTCAGACTAAATGGAACAGATTCTTAAGACAACTTTATCTATGTAACCATGAATAGTTGATTTTTATATTTAAAAAGGCATCAAGGATAAACCAGCCAAAAAAATTCATTACGCAGGAGCTGCGTCAACTTAGCGAATTTTCTTAGAATACATAAATCACTCTCTAGCGGTCATAATTTTAGTATGATCAAAATGAAATATAATATCTAATATGACTTTAGTATTTGCAAAAATTAAATTTATTTATAGCCCAAAAAACGGAGATTATAGTTACTATGGAAACGACAATCAAAACTTTTTACAATAAAATATATTTCATGTATTCATATCAAACAAACACAAAATATTAAATATCTCTCTTCATATTATAATAATCGAAAAATGTATAAGGAGTAAAGTTGTAGAAAATCAAGTTTGCTACAATTTATACTCATTTTTCTCAAACTCTAATGTGAATAGATATTTAGAATTTTAACTTTCAATCTTTAATTGTAAAAATTTCTGTAAATATTAGTGTAACAGAAAAATGATAAGAAACAAAATTACAATAAAACTGAACTCCTACAACTAATTAACTCCTGATAAATTTTTCGATTTTTCATATGTATATATTTATATATATATATATATATATATATATATATATATATATATATACATATATATATATATAAATATACATATATATGTATATATGTATATATGTATATATGTATATATGTATATATGTATATATGTATATATGTATATATGTATATATGTATATATGTATATATGTATATATGTATATATGTATATATGTATATATGTATATATGTATATATGTATATATGTATATATGTATATATGTATATATGTATATATGTATATATGTATATATGTATATGTATATGTATATGTATATGTATATGTATATGTATATGTATATATATATATATATATATATATATATATATATATATATATATATATATATATATATATATATATATATATATATATATATATATATATATATATATATAATTTTATAATTCCAACATTGGTGCAAAAACAATAGCTGCATTTCCTTTGGAGGAAATTCGCTAAAAACAAAAACATAGGTAGCCATTCTATACGATGTTTTTCGAATGTAATGCATTTAAGTCTTACAGCAATTAATAAGTAAGCTCATAAGAAATATTTTCAAAACGGTATTAAAATTTGGTTTTTAGAGTACAAAACACTAATATATAGGCACTGTAATGATTAAAAATACGAGTTTCGAGTTTTTTTGCTCATGAACTAAGTTAAAGAGATAAGCGTAAAGGTTAAACGAGATATATGTACAAATATTTCAGTAGTATTATGAGAATATACTAATAATATAAATATATATTGAGAATATGTGACATATATATATTATAATATTTTATATTATTCTTTAGTTAGGTGACTACAGTGTCTCATTATATACATATTATCATTAAGGGAGTATTCGTTTCGGGAGCTTTCTTGCATTTAGCGCTCACACTTGCATTTAGCGCAATTTATTGGTGTTAATTTTGGATTATGAACGCTTACCCTACTCTTGAAAATGCCGTTCGTTTTCGGAATGATATTACGTGTTTGGAGTGACTTCAAAAGCCTCTAGAATCAAACCAGAGCTTAAATTGACAATTTGATAAAAATGTCGGTAATATAGGCTTTTTTTCTTGTAGGATTTTGTATGCTATTATTTAAAACATTAAAAAAATTAAAAATGCAATGGAATACACTAAAAAACACCCAATGCACATGACAGATAAAAAACACAAACGCTCATGCAATGTTCGTTTTGGATTTAGCGCTGACGCTTTTGCTGCCTTACCTCAATAGGCAAAGTGTCTGAGAGTGTGGTGTCTATTATGGAACTCAACCATTTGCGCTGAAAGCGTGTAAACTTCCAAAACCAATACTTTCTAAATATTATAATATAATAATGCTAATAACTTTAAAGCCAACATCCTAAAAAAAATAAACATTTCAAGTAAATAAATATTTTACCAACTCCAAAACTATCTACATGAAAGTAATTGTAGGTCTTTATTTCAAATGTGCCGTCTACTATCGAGAAAATAAATATCGCATTTAACAGTTTTAATTACGGTTTTTATACCCAGTATATTTGTAAATATACAAGGTATATTAAGTTTAGTCCCGACTTTGTAACGCTTGAAAATATTAATCCTTGACAAAAATGCTTCACAAAGGTAATCATAAAATGGCCTAATTCGGCCATTTTCACATGTCCGTCCGTCTGTCCGTCTGTCCGTCTGTCCGTCTGTGAAGCCGATAACTCAAAAACGAAAAGAGATAACGGCCTGAAAATTTTTTTGTGTTATCTAGAGCAAAAAAGTAAGGTCAAGTTCGTTAACGAGCAAAATCGGAACGTGTTTCCTCCCGCCAGGGGGGAAAAATTATATCTCTGAAACCGTAGGAGATAGAAAAAATTTTTGTCAACAAAAAATCTTTTTCGCTTTAAAGTAAACAACTTTTGTTTGAAAACTTTTTTCATAAACTCAACAGTTTTCTCAAAATTTGCCCTCAAAGTTGAAAAAAATGAGAAATACAATTAATTGGCGAATGAAGGCATGGGCTCCATGGACCCGTAGGTATATATAACAACTGTACATACTATTTTTTATATCCTGTATAAATATACAATTTCAAGTCAACCGTTTTTTCAAACTTTGTGCTTAAAGTTGAAAATGAGTCGATCGAAGACAGGCACACGTACAAACATAACAAACATCAAATAGTATTGTTATACCCAGTATATTTGTAAATATACAAGGTATATTAAGTTTAGTCCCGACTTTGTAACGCTTGAAAATATTAATCCTTGACAAAAATGCTTCACAAAGGTATTCATAAAATGGCGTAATTCGGCCATTTTCACATGGCCGTCCGTCTGTCCGTCTGTCCGTCTGTGAAGCCGATAACTCAAAAACCAAAAGAGATAACGAGCTGCAAATTTTTGTGTGTTCTAGACCAAAAAAATAAGGTCAAGTTCGATATAGGGCAAAATCGGAACGTGTTTCACCCCGCCAGGGGGGAAAAATTATAGAAATATATATAGATAGAAAAAAATTTTTTTTACAAAAATTCTTCTTCTCTTTAAAATAAACAACTTTTGTTTGAAAACTTTTTTCATTAAACCAACCGTTTTTTCATAATTTGTGTTTAAAGATGAAAATGAGTCGATCGAAGACGGTACATGTGCCCGGTACATGTGCCAAACATAATATACATCAAATAGTATTGTTATACCCAGTATATTTGTAAATATACAAGGTATATTAAGTTTAGTCCCGACTTTGTAACGCTTGAAAATATAAATCCTTGACAAAAATGCTTCACAAAGGTATTCATAAAATGGCCTAATTCGGCCATTTTCACATGTCCATCCGTCTGTCCGTCAGTCCGTCTGTCCGTCTGTGAAGCCGATAACTCAAAAACGAAAAGAGATAACGAGCTGAAAATTTTTGTGTGTATTCTAGACCAAAAAAGTAAGGTCAAGGTCGATAATGGGCAAAATCGGAATCTGTTTCCCCCCGCCAGGGGGGAAAAATTATATCTTTGAAACCGTAGGAGATAGAAAAAAAATTTCTGAACAAAAAATTCTTCTTCTCTTTAAAATAAACAACTTTTGTTTGAAAACTTTTTTCATAAATTCAACCGTTTTTTCATAATTTGTGTTTAAAGATGAAAATGAGTCGATCGAAGACGGTACATGTGCCTGGTACATGTGCCAAACATAATATACATCAAATAGTATTGTTTTTATGTTTATTTCAGTTTTGTTAATCAGGTGTATATATAAGGTCAAAGTTTATTCAAAGGTCCATCTGTCCTATCAAACGTATATCGTAGAACGTATCGTGTATATATATATATATATATATATATATATATATATATATATATATATATATATACTTTTATATTTATATATATTTTTATATTTATATATATATATATATATATATATATATCTTTAAATATATATATATATATATATATATATATATATATATATATATATATATATAAATGTATATATATATCGCTACTTACGCGACTTTCTAACGCAGCATCCGCTATTGCTTCGCGTTGATGAACTAAAGCTTCACGTCGCCTTATTTTAAAAAACGCGTTAAAAAACGATCGCGTTGAATAACTAACGCTGCCAAACCTTCGCTTCAAGTTGAGTAATCTTACGGTTGGACTTACGGTTGGCTTAAGCTTACGCTACGCTTTGCGTTTACCAACGCTATGCGTTGATTTACTAACGCTTTGCATTGCCTGACATACGGTTCGCATTAACTTCCGTTTCGAGTTGGTTCATGCTTTTCGTTTGGATACGTTTCGCGTGAAATAAAGTTTTGCGAATCTCTTCGCTTTGGATAACTAACGCTTCGTGTTGGCTGACAAACGGTTCGCTTTAACTTCGCGTTTCGCGTTGGTAAACACTTCGCGTTGTACTACCACTTCCTATTAACTAACGCTTCGCGTTGGCTAACTAACGGTTCGCTTAAGCTTACGTATCGCGTTGAAAAACGCTTTGCGTTTACCAACGCTTCGCGTTGTACTACCACTTCCTATTAACTAACACTTCGCGTTGGCTAACTTACGGTTCGCTTCAGCTTACGTTTCGCGTTGGTAAACGCTATGCTTCGCCTAACAATACCTATTACCGTTCCTTACAATACCTATTGACGAACGCCTCGCGTTGGCTGACTTACGGTTCGCTTTAGCTTACGTTTCGCGTCGATTTACTAACGCTTCGCGTTGACCTGACACTTCCTACTGACTGACGCTTCTGATTGACCTTGTTAAAGCCTTGCGTTAATTAACAATTCGCGTATCACCAACGTTTCGCTTTGAATAACTAACGTTTCTCATTAACCAACGCTTCGCGTTGGCTGACTTACGGTTTGCTTTAACTTACGTTCCGCGTTGGTAAACGCCTTGCGTTTACCAACGCGGAACGATTTACTAACACGTTGGTTTACAACTTACTTCGCGTTGGTTTACTAACGCTTCGCGTTGACTAAACACTTCTTATTGACCAACGTTGATTGACCGCGTTGGCTAACTTGAGGATCTCTTCAGTTAACGTTTCGCGTTGGTAAACGCAAAGCGTTCAGCAACGCTTTGCGTAGATTTTCTAATGCTTCGCGTTGACCTTGCGCTTTCTATTGACCAACTCTTCGCGTTGGCTGACTTACGGTTCGCTTAAGCTTACGTTTCGAAAGCTAAACGTTTTTTCTGGCCAACGCTTCGCGGTGGCTGACTAAGAGTTCGCTTTAGCTTACGTTTCACGTTGGTTAACGCTTTGTGTTGGGTAACGATTCACTTAAATTCTCGCTTCGCGAATCACTGACACTTCGCATAACAAACGCTTCTCATTGACCAACGCTTCGCGTTGGCTGACTTAAGGCTCGCTTGAGCTTACGGTTCGCGTTGGTTAACACTTCGCGTTAATTAACGATTCGCGTGAAATCACGCTTTGCGAATCACTAACGATTCGCTTTGAATAACTAACGCTTCTCATTAACCAACGCTTTGCGTTGGCTGACTTACGGTTCGCTTCGCTTACGCTTCGCGTTGACTAAACACTTCTAATTGATCAACGCTTCGCGTTGGCTAACTTGTGGTTCATTTCAGCCTACGTTTCAGCTTATCGCTTTGCGTATTGTCTAAAGCTTCGCGTTGACCTAACGCTTTCTATTGATCTACGCTTCGCGTTGGGTGATTAACGGTTCAGTTTGGCTTTGAATAAGTAACGTTTCTCATTAACCAACGCTCCACATTGGCTGACTTACGGTTTGCTTTAGCTAACGTTCCGCGTTGGTAAACGCGTTGCGTTTACCAACGCTTCGCGTTGACCTACCACTTCCTATTGACTAACGCTTCTCATTGAGCAACGCTTCGCGTTGGTTGACTAACGGCTCGCTTGAGCTTACGGTTCTCGTTGGTTAACGCTTTGCGTTAATTAACGATTCACGTGAAATCACGCTTCGCGAATAAGATTCGCTAACTTAAGATTCGCTTTTGCTAACGTTTCGCGTTGGTAAACGCTTTGCGTTGGTTTATTAACGCGTTGGTTTACTAACACGTTGGTTTACAACTTACGTCGCGTTGGTTTACTAACGCTTCGCGTTGACTAAACACTTCTAATTGACCAACGCTTCGCGTTGGCTAACTTGAGGTTCTCTTCAGTTTACGTATCGCGTTGGTAAACGCAAAGCGTTCAGCAACGCTTTGCGTAGATTTTCTAACGCTTCGCGTTGACCTAGCGCTTTCTATTGACCAAATCTTCGGGTTGGCTGACTTACGGTTCGTTTAAGCTTACGTTTCGTAAGCTAAACGTTTTTTCTGGCCAACGCTTCGCGTTGGCTGACTTACGGTTCGCTTTAGCTTACGTTTCACGTTGGTTAACGCTTTGCGTTGGTTAACGTTCACTTAAATTCTCGCTTCGCGAATCACTGACACTTCGCTTTGCATAACTAACGCTTCTCATTGACCAACGCTTCGCGTTGGCTGACTTAAGGCTCGCTTGAGCTTACGGTTCGCGTTGGTTAACACTTCGCGTTAATTAACGATTCGCGTGAAATCACGCTTTGCAAATCACTAACGCTTCGCTTTGAATATCTAACGCTTCTCATTAACCAACGCTTCACGTTGGCTGACTTACAGTTCGCTTCGCTTACGCTTCGCGTTGACTAAACACTTCTAATTGATCAACGCTTCGCGTTGGCAAACTTGTGGTTCTCTTCAGCCTACGTTTCGCGTTGGTAAACGCAAAGCGTTTACATCACTTTGCGTAGATTGTCTAACGCTTCACGTTGACCTAACGCTTTCTATTTATCTACGTTTCGCGTTGGGTGATTTACGGTTCAGTTTGGCTTACGTTTTATGTTGGTTAACGCTTTGCGTTGGTTAACGATTCGCTTAAATTCTCGCTTTGCGAATCACTGACGCTTTGCTTTGGATAACTTATGCCTCTCATTGACCAACGCTTCGCGTTGGCGACTTACGGCTCCCTTGAGCTTACGGTTCGCGTTGGTTAACACTTCGCGTTAATTAACGATTCGCGTGAAATCGCGCTTTGCGAATCACCAACGCTTCGCTTTGAATAACTAACGCTTCTCATAAACCAACGGTTCGCGTTGGCAGAGTTACGGTTCTCTTTCGCTTACGTTTCGCTTTCGCTTTGCGTTTACCAACGCTTCGCGATGGTTTACTAACGCTTCGCGTTGACTTAACACTTCTAATTGACTAACGCTCCTCATTGACCAACGCTTCGCGTTGGCTCACTTGTGGATTTCTCCAGCTAACGTTTCGCATTGTTTAACGCAAAGCGATTAGCAACGCTTTACGTTGATTTACTAACGCTTTGCGTTGACCTAACGTAGGTCAATGGACCTACGCTTCGCGTTGGGTGATTTACGGTTCGGTTTAGCTTACGTTTCAGGTTGGTTAAGCGTTAACAGTCGCTTCGCGT
This sequence comes from Nineta flava, assembly GCA_963920215.1. Lineage (NCBI taxonomy): Eukaryota > Metazoa > Arthropoda > Insecta > Neuroptera > Chrysopidae > Nineta > Nineta flava. The sequence goes on from OY986043.1 coordinate 29,331,767, forward strand.
TGATTAACTCAATTATATAACTCAATATTTAAATATATAAAAATCGCAAGAACAATAATAAATTTTTTTAAATGCAAGAACAATTATACTGTTTCAATATTAATTATTAACACAAAACAAACATTTACAAATAATTCATATTTTATAAACATTGAATAGGCAGAAATATGAACAATTCAAACATTGATATACAACTCAGTATATATTGGGTATTCAAACAATTAACTCAGTTAGTTGTTACATTACTTGTTTTAAAAGTATCTCAGTTTTATATAAACATAAAAATACGTTTCATTTATGATCAAACATCTTGTATTGAAATCCTTCAAAGAAATATTGGTCAAGAGCTTCTGAACTAAAAAATTGACAATTATAACAAGCTTATGCAGAATTTAAAAATACTATTTACAAGGAGGTGAATAAAATGTTTGTACATGCAACAATATGGGGTTAACAATTATACCGTATAGCACATAATTTGGAATTAAAATTTAAATTAGTCTGCTAAATACAAGATGTAGTAATATGTAGAATATATACATACATATACGGAATATGTGCCTCGTTTATCTGATTATATATATATATATATATATATTTATACGTATATGTTATCTATAGTTCTATACATACAACAAGGGGGTTTGAGTTAATTGGCTAATCTTTTTGTCGGCATTAATATTGTATAAAAGATCTATTGCTCAATGGGGGGCTCCCCACTTTTAAATTAGATTGAGGTATTAATATTTGAATATAAATTAATACAAGGCATATCTACATATTTTTTTTAAATCAAACATCAAAGGATACATTATTGAGGGATGAGTTTTTAAAAAGGGTAAAGAATATACCTTGTACAAAGAATTCACTATGGATAGAAAAAAAATTGTTGTTCATTTTTTTTTCGGTTTTATTTTATAAATTATCCTTAAATTACTTTCTTTGCTTGTAATACAGAAAAGAAACTAATTATCGCTCTAAATACGTAAGGCCCAATCTAGTTATGGCAAAACAGTAAAAGTGTTGAAATCTAATAGGCCCTGAGTACGACGAGTTCATACCGTTCCATTTGGTAATTTCTTTTAAAATTTGGTACATTAATCTTTGATGCTTTGAACTAGAATATTACCAGCCATACATGAGCAACTTGGGCATTGGTTACTATGGGGCAGGAGTGACGATTCAAGGTTTCGATTTTAATAGAAATTGCAGATTAAATCTATGAGATCCAATTGTAATTTCTTTTATATCTTATAATTGAACGTGAGTTTAACTATTTTTAGTTTAGGATGTTTGTGACAGGTCGGAAGAAATTATTACGTCAAGACATCGACACATCCATACATATGGCTGACAATAGTATCAGATACGGTATCAGATACGGTGAAAACTCATTTCCGATTTCGACATCAAATCCAATACCTAAATATTACATACGTTATATATAAACGTAAAATTAAAATATCATGTACGAATACACACTTATTATGTATGTATTAAGAAGTTATTTATTTGAGAACTAATTAAACTAGAATAATATTCTCTCATTTCATATCATTAGCCCAATTAAGAGCTTTAATGTAGTATATGACACATGTATGTGTGGGAATTGGCAAACTATACAATTATAATTAGTTATAAACTTAATTACAAAACCTTATAATAATGAGTATTAATAAAGATACGCGTATTTATATCGATAATGAATTAACTTATATTTGAAATAAAATGCCTTATAGTGGTTTTACATGGTTAATAAATAAAGTAATTATTTATTCTTAAGGTTGATCAGAGACATGTATAGGTAAAATCGGTACAGAATTTTTAATATGTTTAACTCATATGTATAAAATAATTTTTTGAAAAAAATCTGACAAATGGTTTTCATGTAATTAATCATTAAAAATTTGAATTTTAACATGTTGTGAATAGCATATGTTGAATGAACGCATACATTATCGATAATGTTGCTCCACCTTGATTAAAAATTAAAAAACTTCTACTTTTATAAATTAAGACTCGTGCAGTACGTTAAAATTAAAAAAAAAGAAGTCTGACGAAGAGTTTAATAAATATCTGAATAAAAAGATAAAAAACTCACGAAAACTTTCGTCCGCTATACTTTTGAATAGAGTCAAAAAACTATTATTTATTATTTTTAGTAATTAAATAATTACATAAATCCGATTACTAGTGATGTTAGATGCTATCTAAATTTAAATAATTAATTTACAGATTTAAATTTTTAATTTCTGTTAAAAAAAAGTGTTTCTGCTTATTATGATTTACTGGGTACTGTCTGGTCAACCTTAATTTATATTTTCTGATACAATTCATTGGTCATTTGACTCTTTGAAACATTTTTAAATACGTTGTAAAATAGTAGCGGCTAAATCTTATCGGTACATTTCAAAGTTAGGTAAAAAAAACAAAAGTAGCAGTTTAGTTTCAAACAAAACAGTAAGTTCAATTACTGATATTATTATTATAAAAAAAAATCAGTTCCAGGGATTTTACTGTTATGGGCATATCTTTAGTTAGATGGTGCTAAAATAGGCCAACCTAACGTTCATATTGTGGTAGTGGCAGTGAAAATATTTATCATACTTTTTCAAGAACATTTTCTCAATTAGAGCATTTAACCTTTTCGAAACTATAAAGATTATTAATATAATAAAAGTGAACTATAGATTTTCTCTTCACACACTTAATCCCTTAATTGTTCAGTCAACTCAAATAATCCTTCAGGTACTACTTCAGTCAGATCAAATAAAAGACGAAACTTCTTTAATATTATTGTGAGACACGCACCAAATTAGCAACGAGCAACATATCTCTGACTCCATATCCCAGAGATAGTTACGATTAGCTAATTCATACTGATGATGACTACTTTGTAGTCGAAATACGTATTTATAAAATACAAATAATTGTTCTAGGAATAGGGTCAAAATTTTAAATTTAATTTTCGAAAATTATTATTTTCATCATCAAATAAAGAAGAAACATTTGCTTTTGTCAAATGAAGCGCAATCATTTAACCTTTCACGAAGCAACTATATCCTCAAATCTTCTATCAGGATGACTATAGGTCTCAGTTTAAGGATTTAATGTAATTACAAGTTGTATGTACCAAACTTCATTTTATAGTTCTAAATTTATTAATACGCAAAGTTTATTGTGTCATTCTTTAACTAATGACCATTAAAATTATAAGCTGCTAGAAGTCTTAGTCCAAAAATTATATTGGAAGATTCAATTTATATCATACCAGCAATGTAAAATTAGAAAACCTATGACCATCCTTTCAACTACTTCGATCAGGAAGGCTGTAGATTTCTATAGATAAAAAATAATCAAGTACTTCCCGTAATCCTAGATAGGTTTAATGAAATGTCTATAGATTTAAGTAAAAACTGTGTCATAACACTTAATAGAGCAACAACATAATAGAAATTGGAAAAAATAACCATATGGCTATAATAGAGAAGTGGCGAAATAAATCACAAACATCCTAAACTAAAAATAGTTAAACTCACGTTCAATTATAAGATATAAAATAAATTACAATTGGATCTCATAGATTTAATCTGCAATTTCTATTAAAATCGAAACCTTGAATCGTCACTCCTGCCCCATAGTAACCAACGCCCAAGTTGCTCATGTATGGCTGGTAATATTCTAGTTCAAAGCATCAAAGATTAACGTACCAAATTTTAAAAGAAATTACCAAATGGAACGGTATGAACTCGTCGTACTCAGGGCCTATTAGATTTCAACACTTTTACTGTTTTGCCATAACTAGATTGGGCCTTACGTATTTAGAGCGATAATTAGTTTCTTTTCTGTATTACAAGCAAAGAAAGTAATTTAAGGATAATTTATAAAATAAAACCGAAAAAAAAATGAACAACAATTTTTTTTCTATCCATAGTGAATTCTTTGTACAAGGTATATTCTTTAGAAAATCTATTAAATCAATAAACTTCTATTTACAACGGAATGATGAAACTTGTCGAATGTTTCAGTTTTGGCTGTCGAATCAGCATGTATCAAGAAGTTTTGCCATGTTTATCAAATTTATTCAAGAGCCAAATTCCGAATAAACCGATTGTAAAAATTAATCATCCTTAGAAAATTCTAGAGTGATTTTTTATGGATCGGAATACGAAAAAATTATATTGATTCTACTTTGGAAGGAATTGGGACGAAAAATTGATTTCAAAGAATTTATTAAAATTCCAGCTTGATTGAATTTTGTATTTCAATACAATTTGTTACTTGACGAAAATCCATTATGATTATTATATAAAACAAATATTTGAAATTTTCGTAAAATCACTTTATTTGACTAATTTCGGAACACAGTTCCTTCTTCAGAAATAAAAATGAAATGAGCCAATTTTACATACTGTAGCAACAATGTAATTTTTTCAGGTACTTAATATGCAATATCTCGAATTTATTGTTAAAGGAACGATTTTCCGAGATGAGATGTTAGACATAACTAGATTTTCCTCCTTTAACCATAACACAAGCTCTATGTTCTGAATTACGAGTCTTAAACATTCTTCCAGATAGATCGATGTAATAAATTTTACATTGCTCAATCCGGAAGAATGTTTAAAACTCGTATTTCAGAACACAAAGCTTGTTTTATAAGTAGAGGAGGAAAACCTAGTTATGCTGACAACCTCATCTCGGAAAATCATTCCTTTAACGATAAATTCGAGATATTATATATCCAACCAACAAGGTTATTTTAAATTATCTGGAAATATTAGAAATAAATAAATTCAAAAATTTCGACCACACTAAATAACCAATTGGATTTAAAAAAACACACCCTTATTGGACATCTTTGTGTAAATCGTTAATTGTCAGCCAAATGTTTTCAGATAATTGAGTATGTACAACCTAAACAAATTTTACTAACCATTTCTCAATATAATTTAGATTATGTTATTTAATTAAACCTGTGTTAAATAATTTGTATAATTTGTCAATTTCAAAATGTTTTTATAGTTTTAGGTTTTTCCAATATTATTAGATCTCATTCACAAAATGTTATGTTAAGTACCTGAAAATGTTTACTTCGTTGCTACAGTATGTAAAAATTGTTCATTTCATATTTATGTTTGAACTGTGTTCCGAAACTACTCAAATAAAATTATTTTACGAAAATTTCAAATATTTGTTTTATTTAATATTCATTGAATTTCTTGAAAACAGTTTCAACATCTTAAGTGTGCTTTGCCTCGTTTTCACTTTCGATGTAAAGTTTTTCAAGATACCTAAAAACAAAATCTATATTTTTGAATAGTTCTGCCATAAATCGAAAAATGGTTTGGGCTACATTAGTAACCCAAAAGGCATTCTCGAGAATTCAAACAAACCAAAAGGAGTTATAACGGCAGCCCTCTCGACATCTTCATGCTGTACAGGAATCAGAATATAAGCTCTTTTCAAGTCAACTTTAGAAAAGACGTTTTTCTAAGGTGTCTTTTGTCAAGGATTAATAATTTTCAAGCGTTACAAAGTCGGGACTAAACTTAATATACCTTGTATATTTACAAATATACTGGGTATAACAATACTATTTGATGTATATTATGTTTGGCACATGTACCGGGCACATGTACCGTCTTCGATCGACTCATTTTCATCTTTAAACACAAATTATGAAAAACGGTTGATTTTATGAAAAAAGTTTACAAACAAAAGTTGTTTATTTCAAAGAGAAGATGAATTTTTGTAAAAAATTTTTTTTCTATCTCATACGGTTTCAAAGATATATTTTTTCCCCCCTGGCGGGGGGAAACACGTTTCGATTTTGCCCATTATCGAACTTGACCTTACTTTTTTGGTCTAGAACACACACAAAAATTTTCAGCTCGTTATCTCTTTTCGTTTTTGAGTTATCGGCTTCACAGACGGACAGACGGACAGACGGACAGACGGACAGACGGACGGACATGTGAAAATGGCCGAATTAGGCCATTTTATGAATATCTTTGTGAAGCATTTTTGTCAAGGATTAATATTTTCAAGCGTTACAAAGTCGGGACTAAACTTAAAATACCTTGTATATTTACAAATATACTGGGTATAGCAATACATTTGATGTATATTATGTTTGGCACATGTACCGGGCACATGTACCGTCTTCGATCGACTCATTTTCATCTTTAAACACAAATTATGAAAAAACGGTTGATTTTATGAAAAAAGTTTTCAAACAAAAGTTGTTTATTTTAAAGAGAAGAAGAATTTTTGTAATAAAACTTTTTTTCTATCTCATACGGTTTCAAAGATATATTTTTTCCCCCCTGGCGGGGGGAAACACGTTCCGATTTTGCCCATTATCGAACTTGACCTTACTTTTTTGGTCTTGAACACACACACAAATTTTCAGCTCGTTATCTCTTTTCGTTTTTGAGTTATCGGCTTCACAGACAGACAGACGGACAGACGGACGGACATGTGAAAATGGCCGAATTAGGGTATAATAACTTTACTTGTTAGATATTTTTCAATTCTTCCAACATTAAGATAGGTATACCAAATTTTGTGTTTCTCCCTCCTTCTTAACCCTCTTTTCACTTGTCCGATTTGCTCATTAACAGACTCGACCGTTCAAATACCAAAAGCACCTCACATACCCAATTTTATTCCAATCGGATTCAAACTGATATATATATATATATATATATATATATATATATATATATATATATATATATATATATATATATATATATATATATTTATATATATTTATATATATATATTTATATATATATATTTATATATGTCTGTAATTGCTCTACCGGTAACAGTTTTAATCCGATTGGAATAAAATTGGGTATGTGAGGTGCTTTTGGTATTTGAACGGTCGAGTCTGTTAATGAGCAAATCGGACAAGTGAAAAGAGGGTTAAGAAGGAGGGAGAAACACAAAATTTGGTATACCTATCTTAATGTTGGAAGAATTGAAAAATATCTAACAAGTAAAGTTATAGATAATTAATTTTACTATAATTTGGGTAATATATATATATATATATATATATATATATATATATATATATATATATAAATTTTAGAGACGGTGTTTTTCGACATCTACTTGGTTGGATCGATGAACATTTTAAGAAATTTTTGCGAAATTTTGACTTTGGTACGAGACCAATAGCTCTATTTCCTTTCAAGAAGCAATTCTGTAGCCCATATACTATTTTAATTGCTTTACTACCTGTTTATATACTGATTTAATAATCAGCATTACCTATTTATTTTACTTCTACTATGCATATCTGCTCAAAAAAAATTACTTTTATTGTATGCTGAATGGGAAAGGGTCATTTTAAGAACACTTAAGCAAAAAAATTTGTTGTCGTGTTGACGGATGTATAGAAGAACTTACAAACAAACAGACACAACATGCAAAAATGGATTGATTATACGGAAATAGATTAGCCTAGCCATTTTATGAACGCCCAAAAAAGTGTATTCTCCCTTCAATAATTTCAACTTTTACTATGTCGGACTTCAACTTGGGGAAATACGCCATAGTCTTTCAGGCAGAAGTCTACACAACATAGACTTCTGCCTGAATATCCTTCATAGACCATCAAGAGTGCATTTTAGGAATTCCAAAGAGAGCATGTAATCAAGTGACCAACGAGTGGATGAATGTCAAACACCGTGATCACTGGGAAGATATATCGCAACAAAAACTCGGAAAATACTATTTCGGAATGCATCAAAGAGGCTGTCCCTCGATGTACTCAACCTGAACATGATACAACTTCAACACTGGATTCATTATGTGCAGACTGTACGCCGAGGAGGAGAAAACGTCCAGTTACATCATCTTTTACTGCGAATCGCTCGGTTACAGCAGATACAAGATATTCGGTGCATGTCACTCCGAATATATGAACCTTCAGGACAATCTGCGAAGGAAGCACCTGACTATTGCCAAAATATAGGAGAGGCGAATCTCGTCATACTGAAGTAGAAGAAGGAGCACAATGGACCATAAGGTCCACGGGCAGTACTTTATAATGCCGGGAAAAAACTTATATATGGTTTATCGCTTTATAAAAAAAACTGATTTCCAGTATTTGGAATAGGAACTTGTTTTATGTAATTAGTTCATGAATATGCTTTTAAATTTTATATTCTTACATAGAGAATAGGTAATATTTCGACCATCTACTCCGTCTACAAAATTTAAAAAAATGTATGTATTTAAATTACCTAATATTCAAAAAGTAATTAAAATTTTTCTGTTTTTGTAAATAATATATTAATAAATGAAAAAGGTACAAACACAAACCCGTATATTTTGTTTGTGCTACATTAATTTTTCATTAAAAATAAATGGAAATTATCAGTTTTTTTTTATAGTTTTAAAAAAAATATATTTTATTAAGTGAACCAGCCAAATGCACACAAGTAGTAAAACCACAAATGTAGTTAACTGTTCTCCTAGAATAAATTCTAATTCAAATATACCTTAATACTATTATACTCTATACTCATATTTCTATTAGGTTTTTCCTCTAGTTTGTATAATGCAAAAAGTATATACGAAAGTTAAAGGAAGAGGCAAGCAACAGACATGCAATAGAGATGAATCGTTGATGTAAATGTTGTATCTCCATACAGTTAACTAGATTACCGACTTAATTATCGTTGATTCTATTAGATGTGTGACGAGCAAGCACATTGCTATATGCCTCGTAACACTCGTTTTAGCGTTCACAACTTATATTATGAAAGTAGGTAGGTATGCATATATGTGTTTATTAAACGTGAATATACTATAGTATATATTCTATCGTGTAAGTTTTGTAAAACTGGGGCAATTCTATTTTAACACAGATTCTAAATAGTGTAAGACCAGATCGTATTATTATTTTACACATAGGTGGTTTATATCTATAGTTGTTAGATAAAAGATGATTATTAAAAGTTGTATCCTGAAAGCTTAAGTTGTATAAAATGTTTATTGAAAAAGATAGTACTTTATTTAGTGAATTTGGAAGTTTTGTATACATTCGTGGCTTTTAGTGCAAAATTTATTTTTCATTATCAATTAAATATTTTTAACCCTACTTCAAAAAGAAGGATGGTTCTCAATTCGTCGGTATTTTTTTTTTAATGTTTGTTATCTCAGAACTCCGTCATTTATTAACCGATTTTGAATTTTTTTTGTTTTGTTTTAAAGGGTTTGATTTTCGATTGGTCCCATTGTCACCAAATCGCATTCTGAAGAAGTGTTCCCCTGGAAATCGAGGAAAACCCTCATGTTATATGTGATCACCGATTTCTGCGAAAATTTTTTGTTTGTTTGAAAGGGTTTACTCATTCATAATGGAAAAATAAGACACTTTTTAAAAAGCGACTTCAAATAAAAATATTTTTTACAAAAAAAAACCGACCCCAAAAAAAAAATTTTTACAAAAAAAAACAAAATGCGCATGTAAAAAAAACTGAAAATCTGTTATGAAAAAATGCACTAAAAATAGTAGGTCGTTTAGTAGGTTTACCCATATTTAGACAAATAAAATAAGTAATAGAACTTCAAAGTCACTAAAAAGCGAGAAATAAACCCTATTTTAACAAACTGGAAACCCGACTGCAAAAATCAAATATTCTATAACAAAAAATGCACTAAAAAGTAAAAAAATAATTGCATATTCTTATGCCAATTTTAGTTCACCTAAGCAAAACTTTTTTAAATATATATGTATAATTATTCTTATTTTTGGAGGCGGTATCCAAAAGTTATGTGAATTTCTCTATGCTGACACCGACTCCAAAAATAACAATAATTGTACATATATATTTAAAAATTTTTGCTAAGGTGAACTAAAATTGACCCAAGAATATGCAAATATTTTTTTACTTCTGAGTGCATTTTTTGTTTTAGAATATTTGATTTTTGAAGTCGGGTTTCCATTTTGTCAAAATTTTTTTAGTAACAATGAAAAAGTTTCTTATTATTCTGTTGCAATACTTACTGTCCCGAATAGTTTTCAGCTACATTTTGGCTACATTAAAGGTATTTTATATTTAAGTTAAGATTTTTAACATACCATTCATAGATCTAGTGCCTCCGATCGAAAAATTCAAAAATTAAATTGCTTAATACGAGTTAATACGAGTAATTGCCTGATAACGTTGTCTGTACTTAATAGAATTGTTTGCCTACGCTCATTTGCGTGTTTGTGTGTTAGAGTCTGAACTCATTCTATCTGCAACCTTGTGGCATAAAATATAAGGCGTTCAGAATGACATCTGCTATCCCAATTTATAGGAACAAAGAAAAACATAACTTTTAATATTAATAAAATGTAAAAAGAAATGTTCAATGGTAAAGTTATAGATAGTAAATTTTGCTACAAACGATCAACTGCATAGTTTGCCAGTTTTCATAAAAACATGAATTTACCTATCGTGATGGTAACTTGACTTCATATTTCATATACGAGTAAATACTTTTGGTATTTTATTATGAAATATACAATAGCATTTCTTCTCTGAGAAAATTCGGATAGTCAAAGAAGCTCATGTTTGGTTTTGAGACCCAATATCCATTTCTCGAGATATTGTAACTGTTTATTTATCCGTATATTTAAGCTTGCTATAATTTAGTTTCATAATTAAGTTTTATATTTTTGTCTGAATCATAATTTGAAATGTTTTGTAATAAAAAATTTCCAAAATCTTTAAACTTTCTTGTTTCCAGATGTTCTGATTGGAGTGTTCACACTAAGTTGTTTTTTTGAATAGGTTAAAATACCAAACAAATTTTTATTCATGTAGGTACTAAACCTTCATTTCATATACTAAATTAAAATTAAATTAACATAACAGCAGTCTATCTGATACAAATAAAATCAACGTATCAATCTAAACGTTTCAAATTTAGACGATAAAAAAAAATCTAAATGAATACTATGTGAATGATGAAGTTCAAACTGCGTGAATGGTTTTTTTTTGTAAGTTCATAACAATATTGGATTCTTAATCAGCAATTTGACACATTCAAATATATGATATATCTTTATTTTCGTCTATAAAGGTTGTATCACATACATTTATTTTCAAACATATATAATAATATTATATATACTATACGTTGTGTTTGTTTATAACAACATACAAACCGTATAAAATTCTCAATACACTGAACTAATTTCCTTTATCACTATCATAATTCAAAATGTATGCACATAATTCGTTATATGACTACAGAATGTTTTGTTTAAAATATTTGAGTTATGTGCGAGAATACCCAATACCCATATGCGGCATCAAATGTTACACGTGAAATAGTGTAGGTACGTGTTACTATTTCAACTCACCTGTTAAAAATCTTTTTGGTAGAAATCGAAAATTTCGACACAATTGAAAGTATTATTAGATGATATAAGATTAGATAGATGGATAGATTGTAGAAGCTGCCCTAGACGGGCTACATTTCGACCATAAGGTGTGATGCCTAAGAATGTGAGGATGGAATGGAATGGAGTGGAAAGAATTTTGTGTCTAGACTAGGAATTGGTAGGATATGCTGCTGCAGCCGACTATGATATGAACTATGCCGATATACATCTGGAGTTCGTGAAAGAAACTACAGAAAACCTTCTCAAGCATAGCGGGTTACTTCGTTCTCGTCCATACGTCGACAGTTTAGCCAATTACGCGCCCCCTTTTTTTTTCTTAATATTTTTTCTACCAGTTTCCAAGTAGGTATACTGCGCAGACATAGAACGCTGAGCCACTTGGACTGGTTATGATATAAGATAAGATTAATATAAGAATATCTCAGATTATCTCAGACTCAAACTCGAAGATTTATACCTCACATTACGTTTCTTCCAAATATTTCGAAAAATGAGAGATTTATTCTGAAAACATATCAATACATGTGTTGGGCGACGCAGGTTAGCAGGAATTGAATCACTAAGTTCACTTTTCTAATTACAAAATCTGATTTCGATGATTTTGAATATCGAATAATTTCAGCGAAATTAATAAATTAATAAAATTACGACAAAATACCCTGAGAGAATTCATCCTTAAAGCTGCATTTTTTAATTACAAATGTAAGAACGGTTGAACCTTTGAATGGATTAATTTTCTGAATTGCATGGATTAATCAAGAAGTCAATATATGCTAAAAAGTGTATCACTACTGCTTTACCTCAACTTTTCCTCACCAAACTGCTTCTCTAGCGCTCGTCTTTAGTTGAAAGTAAATTGTCTCATATTAATCTATTAGATATATGAAGATGTTAGGTGAGAAATACGTCAGGAAAAAAATTCTGGTTTTCGTTTATTATTTTCCCTAAGTTGATCCTCGTTCATTACATGGAAAATCGTTAGAGGGTCTTTGTAACAACCGGTTAAGAGGATGAATTTAAAAAAATTACTTACTATACAAAGATATAATTAACCAACACGGTTTGAATTTATGATGTAGATGTCTTAGTTCTCTTGGTAATGAGTCACGGTGATTCTACTGATAAGAGTAATCACTCGCACCAAAAGATACTATACGATGAGTGAGATCGAAGATGATCAGGTCAGCGAATGTGTAAAGGGTGTACAGATTTGTCACCCTTCATTTCTTCGACTCGACCTACTTGCGACGGACGAACTTTTATCGAAATTCGACTCACAGTTTTTGGAAACAGCATAGAACGTTGCACCAACAATTTGATTATTCACTTTTAGGATTCTATATCTTTCCACACAAAAAACCTGTAAGTTACAAAAGTTACTAAAACGTATAATAGAATAATAAACCAATACAAAGGAAATCGAAACACGATACGAGTATTTAAGCGTTTTCTAATAATTATTTCTAAAAATTATTCGAAAACGCTAAATTATTGCAAACGAAAGTACTGACTCGGATGTTATGCTATCGACGCGGAAGCTGTTTTGTGAATGGTATCGTTATTTTTTGTATGTATACTTCGTAGTGAAAAGGATATTGTTATTTCAAACATTATACGAAATTGTAGCGCTCAAATTAATGAAAAATATAACTCACTTTTAATCTATAAGGTAGACGTATTCTACACAAAATAATGTTTTCGTTTTATACTTATCATAAACAATTAAGTTAATACCAGTTTCCAATGCTCAACGCTGAAAATCAATGTCGTCATTGTCATGCAGTCCTGCTTTCGTGACACAGACTTCATCGAATAGCATGGTACATTCCGTATTTAACCTAACGACTAAACGAATTCTAAACTATATCCATTCGCCTAGTATATATAGCAAGAAGAGACTATATAATAAAGTATGAGAATCTACCTCATAAAATAGTAGATATGTACTTTACTAAATACAATCTGTATCAAGGTCGTCGCAAATGTTCAACGGAAAAATCATTCTTCCTATACCAAGCACAAAATGTTATCATAGTGAGTTTAATTAACGAATAAAATATGATACACGTCAACTTATATCAATCGCATCAACTACAGCGTACATGTGTGCTCAAAGGAATTCACATATCATGAATGTTAAATAGTTATTATACATAGTACAAAATAACAACGAATTTTATCGGTTAATATTGCATTTTGAAGAATTATAGAATTATTTCTCCGCTAGTTGTGTCTACAATACGGTGACCTTGTTACAGCCTGTACACAAGTTAAGGTACACGATATATACACCAGTACCTTGCCCCAAATGTTGTAGGTATCTAGAGAACTATACAAGTCTATCAGAATCCATCGTTCTTCAATCCTTTGTAAATATACTAGTATGTACAGGGTATAACGGGAACCCGGGTTATTCATGTTCTAAAATACAAATCAAATGCAAAATAATAAAATATTTTCTTCTATCAGGGTTCGTGTATCTATTAATAACAGTTGTTTAATTGATTCCCAACATTTAGAATGTATTCATTCCTATGGATACATATGATCCAAAATTCTTAAATGGCAAAACAAATTAAACCATGAAAAATTATAGTTTTCCCAGGCGCGTATTATAACCGGGCATTTTATAACGGAATATTGTATATACTACGTTCACCCGTTTCTAAGTTCACCCGTTGCGGTCACACCTCTTAATAATAACATATTGGTCATATGGGGTCCAGCAGACCCCACGTAGAAAAACAGTTCCTATTTGCGTTCTATTTGATGTATCGACTTGAATATTGCAACAATGCACCGATAAGAAAAAAAACTCAAAAAATTTAACTGTTTTTTTACAAAAAATTCGTATAAATTTCGATTTTTGCAATATGGTAGAGAATAATAAGCCGTTTCACTCCTGAAATAGTATATTTTTAAGAAAAAACTAGACTACTTTTATTAAATTTAAAAAAAAGTATATTTATTTTGAAGTAACGAATTTTGGTCAATCTCGTAAAATGGAAGTGGTACGTTTTAACATGCAAAATATTGTAAAAAAACGGTATTATTATTAGCAAAATCATATATCTTATCAATTACAATATGAAAGCAAAAATACGGAAAAAAACGGCTGGCGATGGTTCGGGGTCGAAGATTGTCAGGCATACATATATACATTATAAATCTAGAGCACGGTAGTGCGCAAGGCCGAGTTTAAGGGTCTTTTGGTCTTCTCACTTACAGTGCTGTTACTACTGCTTAATTTAAGCGCTTTTTTCGGTGCTGTATCTTTTGAACGAAAAGAGCTACAGTGTTGATATTTCGAATATCGATACTTTACGGAATTATAAGAAATCTTTTATTCAATCTTCGTTAACGATAAAATTATTTCACTTCAAAATCATCACTTTTTAAGGAGCATCTATTATATGAAGTCTACAGCTATTTATTTTGTAAATTGCTCGGTCCTTTTTACCATATCATCGCTTTTTAAGGAGCAACTATTACATTAAGGATTTCCCCGAAAACTCGTCCCTTTCATAAAAAAAAAATCCCCCGAAAAAAAAATTCAGGTCGTACATTAAAATTTACGTTACACTTTAACACAAATTAACACTTTATTTAAAAATTAATGTTTTTTATTTCGTCACAATATGGTCTACTGGGCCCACGAACAAAAATGTCCGCACCAATTCGAGTATGCAGGTTAACTCACACCATTCAGACCTTCGAGAAGTGTCGAAAAATTTTGTATTAGATTCAAACAACAACAGATGGCGTAATAACTTTGATTTTAAAAAGTCGTTATTAACATAAAATAGACAAAAGTTTGACTGGGGCAAACTTTTTGGGGTCCACTGAAGTCCAAATGACCACAACGAGTTAATGAAAAAGAACAAAATTTTTTCCGACTCCTAAGTTTTTCCATAGGCCAAATGGCAAACGGTTGTAAAGACAAAAAACTATTTTTGTAAGCTTGAAAATGTCTTCAAAATGGCACTGGTAATTAGATCCGATATTTAAAGGTATATAAAGACAGCCTGGAATTTCAGAGAAAATGCTCCTTGATATCCTTCAAATGTACCTGCAAATAGATTCAGAGAAATTAATTAATTTATAATACTTTCGTAAAATTAATTCGCAGATCGGATGTGAACTCTTCAAGAGTTCAACGGGTGTTTTGGGTTTCACGGTTTATTTAAACAGCTACATATATTTAGGAAAGGGAAAAGGGAAGATCTACTCAAAGTTTTTTATCACGATATAGTAGGTTTCCATTTAAAAGTCAAACACTGATCATCATAAGTCACACATTTGTATAACTTACGTTGATTTGATAACAAATCACCAGTAACTCATCCCGCCCAGAATTTTAACTATTTTACACGAAAAATTATACATATTTTATGTGAATCGCTCGGTATATATAGATTTGTCTATCTACGGTATCTTCATTTCAGTTACCATACCTACCAAGTATATGCTATTTTCATCGACTTAACGTATGAATAGCCGATTATAGAAAATTACTTTCTAAACTGAACTTACTCGCTTAGTTCACTTGTATACAACAACATACATATCTAGGTAGGTACCTACTCAAAACTCATATAGATAGTTTCATCACATTGTGTACTTTATGTCATATACAATCTAATTCACAATCAGAAAGAGAAGGACGATGAAGGAGTAAGTATCTAATAATAATATTATTATTGTGTTTTTCAATAAACATGGTTCAAAAAATGTTTTTTAAAACGTACAAGCACAGAAGTTATAATCTTTTCAATATAAAATTGATGAATGTTAAAAGTTTACCGAATCAAAATTTACAAAATCGAAAATTATGCTGTTATTTAGTGACGCATTAAAAATAAAAATAGAATAACATAAGTACTCTATTTCTAGGCTTTTGAAATTCAATTTCAAAATTTACACCAATTCCTCGATTAGTTATTTGTACGCATTGCATAAATACGTATTTCGACTACAAAGTAGTCATCATCAGTATGAATTGCAAGTTTTATTATTGTCACGATTTAGTAGAAGTGAAATTCCACGCAATTCTATTTTTAATTTTCACAATTAGTGAATTGAATTATCTGTCACTTTTTAGTGCGTTTCTAATAAAATACAATTTTTTAATTATTTTGAAGATAAAAATTTGTTTCCGAGTCGAAACGTTTTTCTCATAATATTTCACTTTGTTCCTCTCGTAGTGAATAATATCAATTTCATTCGTTTTATCAAATTCTATGATCAGAGATCATCAAGACTTTTATAATCAGAATTGAATACAATTGCAAACTTTTAAATCGAACCGACAAATATAAGTGGATAATGAAAATAGACTGTAGTTTTTTACAAACAGAATTACAGTAAAAAAAATTTAAATATGATTTCTAATTAAAAAAAAAACCATCATCATCATTTTATAATCAGAATTTAAGGAAGTGTGAAGGGAAAACTCCCATATTAAAGTATTAAGCATATTATTTATAAAAAACTTTACAAAACCAAAATTTATGAAAACAAAATTAGGAATTTATGAAAAGGCATTAGAAATTAAACAAATTATAAATAAATATCCTTCGATCATAATTAATTTTTATTTTACTCTATTTTATTTGATTTTAGTAAGATCATTTAATGGTATGAAAAGTCTGGTAATGCGTTCAACATACCGAACGTACAGTACAACTGTGGGACAAGCTGAGAAGTGTGTTTGTACTGAACCCTGAGCGGCCTTTGGCCTTGGCTTCGCGTCTTAGGAAGAATGATAATAGAATAAAACCGCACCCTTCTAGCATGTATAGAAGTAAATAACATATTTTTGAGGGCTTTTTTCCCATTTTCGGGATGGGGGGGGGTAGCAGTTGCGTTGGTAAAATTAAAGTTTTCCTATTTTTCCCGTAAGTTTGAACTTAGCCTGCGTCGAATACACTCACACAAAGGGCTGTATATATTATAGGATTAGTGTTTATATATTTTTATCTTTCTTTCACGCTCATTGGATTGCCATGTATACCATGTTCAGTGAACATTTCAAAAACAATATTAAATACAATATCAAATTAAAAGACAAATGTTTCAGTTGTATATTTTACTTTTGTAAATATAATTGCAGTTTTCAAGTATGTGTTCATTTATTGATTTTTTTCGTAATATTACTGAACCCGAATTTTAACCCAACTTAACGAGCTTGTACTGTAATGTATTTGGAAGTTCTGGTTTGTTAATAGCTTGTGATAAAAATTGTTATTGAATTTTCATGATTGATTAAGCAGTTGACTTTTTAGTCCCCTTTTTTCATATCTATATCACTGTTACATTCATTTTATTTGAAACCCCCACAGAGTGTATTTGTGTTGTTGCGGGTCTGACAACTATTGTATAATTATTTGTACGCGTATTTCATTTTGTAAACCATCGTTTACTATGATTTCATGGTCTTCTGAAAAAATGGGCAAGAAAATATTTAGGTAGAAAATAATTTACGTTAATTTGTAAATGATGATGTTTCTGATAGTCTTGAAATAGTTAAATAGTTATAAGTAAACTGCCTTGACCCAATTTCTATAAATATGTGTCATAAACTCATAGCAACGTTCATAAACTTGACATCACTCGTATATTTACATAATTGAATTTGAAATAGAAAATATTGAATTATTATATAAAATATTTACTATTTTTGTATGATCTTCTCAAAAAGAAACAATATAACAATAATTTTAACATTAAAACTAGAAACTGATCTTACCTTAAAAAGAAAATCGATTTTAATTGTCTAATTCTTCTACTTCAAAATCAATATCGAAAAAAATATATCAAACTCTTATAAACACTTTCATTTCCATAGAAATAATATAGTCCACCGTAAAGCACGGTTTTTTAAAGCGAATTTCCTCTTTCCTCTTCGGTTAAAATATTTAGTATCATCTCGTTGCTCATATATATATATATATATATACATATATATATATATATATGTATATATATATATATATATATATATATATATATATATATATATATATATATATATATATATATATATGTATATATATTTATAAATATTTATGTATAAACTACTGTCTTGAAAAGCTGCATCATTTATGTCATTTCAATTAGTTTGCTATACGTTGTCTTCTACCATTTATTTTCCAGTTTGCTTCACAATTTGACAATATTTTCTTTCTGACATTGTCTACCATAGAAATAATAATATAATTAAACTATAATAGTTTTCAAATGAAAGGGTTTTACTTTCGATAAACAGATTATTTAGTTGTGAATAGAAAACAAAAAAAACCGAAATACTCACATTACATTCAGAACAATTATTATTAAATTTATAGAAATTTATGCAGGGAATTTAAATCAACTCGGATAAACTTAAAAGTACATTTTCGTGATTAAAACAAGGAGAACCTTCAATAATCATACCTTATTAGATAATTAATTAAGGTTTTAAGGTTATAAACCTTAAAACTTACCTTGTAATATAAGCTTATACGCGGATTAAGGGAAGGCAAAGATCGATAATCAGCTGAATTTTTAATGTGTAATAGTAAATACATAATACACATAAGTCAATTTTAAAGAGACAGCTGACGTCCAGTTTTTTAGGAATTAGCTTTAATAAATTGGAATTTAACACGTGGTAGATAGGGAATATCTGTTTAATCGCATATTTATCATCAAATTGAACTATAACTGCTGAAGAAAACTTTTGAAAACTTTATCGTAAATTAATAGTTAAACAATTGTAGATTATGTTAAAAATATGCAGTTTACATATTTTGATATAGACAGCGAAAAATATCTGTCTATGTCTTTATTCGTAATAGATAGTTATCTTTGCGACTAAAAAGCGACTAAAAAGAAGATAAAAGGAATATATATATATATATATATATATATATATATATATATATATATATATATATATATATATATATATATATATTCCTTTTATCTTCTTTTTAGTCGCTTTGGCTTGTCGAATATCGCGTACAATACCTTGCAATAAGTTTTAACCGAAAATTGAGGGAATTTATTCTTTAAAAATGCAAGTCTTCAGTTGTAAGCATTGATGCAGAACCTATCGGGCAATTTGATAAACGATAGATTCAAATCTGTTAACATTCATTATATTCAAATTTGATTTATGATTAATAGTCTGATTGTAATAATTTTAGTTTTTCAAGTTCAAATTGTGTATTTCCAGCTTGCATAATATTTTATTCGTCGTAAATAATAAATAAATGAAGTCCTGAAATGTTTATTTTTACATAAAAATTGGATTTCAATACCTTCAAGTAATATGTTCATATACGCAAGTAGTTATTTTGTATTCTATATGTGAATTTAGAGCTGCCACCCAAGATGATATGGTTATGATAACGAAGTTTGATTGGAATCCTTTTTCCGTCAGGATAATTGCATAAATGGGTGACGTCCTCTTTCTATACCCTTATAATACGATGACTCATTTGTGATGCTTTTTTTTTCATGATACATATCAAAACATGTACCAATCTTATCACTGTTTCGAGCAAGAAATATTATCACTGGCCTGTATTATTTCAGTAACATTAAGAAACTAGTGGTTTGCTTGAACAATACTCATAATATTCATTTATTAAGTTAAATCATTTTATGATTTTGTGAAAGGGTTGTACGAATAAAATTTGAATAAATTGCTTTTAATTATAATTTTATTACATCCCTTAATTTTTTTTGTATACGATTTGGCCTTTAGAACTGTATATTTGTAAATAAAAATAACGTATTTTTTAATTTATATCGCAACACAAAGTCACATAATTAGTTGTTTCATCAATATATCAAATTAACTTTTATTGCAAATTGTATATTGTTTTAAACTGTTTTTCCACCTTATTTATTTGCAATTTTGTTCCTAATAACATAATGGCTAAATAGTAAACTTGAGAAAAATTTTGGATAGTCAATTTTAGTTTTATATAATTCATCGAGTTAGAAAATAAAATTTAGTCATCATTTTGTCATTTGTCATCGTCATCTTAAATGACGGTCCAAACAAAATGACGACCCAGAAAAAATTTACCTCCCTTTTAAAATATTAAAAACAAATTGACCGTCAAAAAGTTTTAATAATTCCAATCTGATACCTAAGCACTATAAATTAATTATAAATTTTAGTCATCGAATAAAGTCTAATAGCTTCCAAAAATACGGTGGTACGTACCTATATCGAATTTCCATCTGTGTTTTTAGGTACCATAATAATGGTAAACAGTTTGTTAATTATTTTAGTTTTCCAAACTGGCAAAACAGAGCCCATAAGGAACCTCGGTGTATGTCTGTTGAGGTTTTCTCAAGGACGATTAATGATTAAAATTAGGCATAGTTTGGCATATTTTGACATAACATTCCTTTACCCAAATAATTTTACACCAACATCTTCATGAATGGGCTAGGAAATGGTCTATTAATGAAACAAAATAAGCTCCCATTGTATTTAGTAAATGCAGGGGTGTCTCTCCGCATGTATGCATAAACAGTAAGATAATACACCGAGTTGATTGTTTAACGTACCTTGTAATTCATTTCGATAATACTTTAAATTGGCGCACTCACATTTGGAGAAAACGAAAAAAAACGGGACTCAACCTTAATAAGTATTACTGGCTTATAGGCAGATAATCACTCAGAAATAAAGTATTAGTGTATAACGTAGCCTTTGGGCTTAAGCCAATTTGGGCTTATGGAATTCAACTTTGAAGAATTCAACAATTTCAAATTCCAACATAGAGATTTCTGAAATATTTCAGTCCAAAATACTTCGTGCTATAACAGATGCTGCCTATTTCATTCCGAATAGTGAAATTCGTGAAGACCTAAAATTAAACACCATGAATAGTGAGATAGTGAAATTTAATGCAAAGTATTTAGAAAGACTAAAATTACATACGAATACACTAGCAGTAAACCTGCTAGACAACAGCGAAGAAACTTATAAACTAAAAGAGTTCTGCCACTCTAGTTCCCATTTAGATTTTAGTGTTACACTCTGTGTGAGTGACATCCATTGCGTATTGCACTGGATGCCACAATAAGGGTGCGTCAATAAAAACACTATAGGGGTAAGTTTAAAAAAAAATTTTTTTTTGGGATATAGAAAAATTGGTTACTGGGTACCTCAAACGACGCCTCTCCCATAATGAGTTCTTATCTTAAGATCCTCCTCACCGCCGTTATCTATTTTCACTTTACAGTCACAGGAGAAAAATTTTATATCGCGCTGATGAATAAACATAAAGCCTACACTCAATATATAGTTTTAGGAATGAAAAGTTCAACAAGAAGATCTCTTTCACTTTTTTCATCCATCGACTCATTTAAATGATACTAGTAGTCAAAATTTAAAGAAAAAAAAATTTTTTTTGTTCCTTTTAATTTCATAACTTATTGATTTGTAAATATTAAAAAATGAGTGATACATTTCTTGCGAATTTCCTCCAAAGGAAATGCAAAATTTGTATATATATGTATATATATATATATATATATATATATATATATATATATATATATATATATATATATATATATATCAACATATATATGTACTTTTTTTAAATGTTTGTGGGCTCTCTAGCGGTCACAGTTTTATTCCGATTGGAATGGAATTTGGTATTTGAGTCGCTTTTGGTATTCTAAATGTCAAGTTAATGGATAAAATCGCACAAGGGGAAAGCGAGTTTAGAGGGAGGGGAAACACAAAATTTGACTATCTCCCTTAATATTTGAAAAATAGAAAAATTTATCAGGAGTTAAGTTGTAGGTACTAAGTTTTGCAGTAATTGTTTCTTATCATTTTTCTGTTACACTAATATTTACAGAAATATTTACAATTAAAGATTGAAAGTTAAAATTCTAAATATCTCTGTTCACATTAGAGTTTGAGAAAAATGATCAAGTAGTGAATTGAAGCAAACTTGATTTTCTACAACTTCACTTCTTACACATTTTTCGATTATTCTAATATTAAGAGAGATATTTAATATTTTGTGTTTGTTTGACACGAATACATAAAATATAAAAAATTTTGATTGTCGTTTCGATAGTAACTATAAACAATAATCGTTATATATCGTTCTATTTTGGCTATTAATAAATTTAATTTTTGCAAATACTAAAGTCATATCTGATATTATATTTCATTTTGATCACACTAAATTTAAGACCGCTAGAGAGTGATTTAAGTATTCTAAGAAAATTCGCTAAGTTGACGCAGCTACTGCGTGACGAATTTTTTTGAAAATAGGTGCGCTCTACAGAAATGTTATTGTACACTATTTTTTTGCTTCTATATTGTATAACTCACTGATTGGGAAGCATTAGTAAATGAGCAATACATATTTCCATAGGATAATCGCAACAAAAGTTCGACTCATACCGATTTTTTAGTTATTAAAAATCTATATGTGTTGAATTGTGATTGCGATTATCTTCTAAACATAATTTGTTTGCAGAGATTTATCCCTAATGTATTGTTTTAGTATGTTTGGCTGGTTCGATTTACTTTTAATGGATAAACCTTATTATCCATTTACAAAAATGGTATATTTTTCATAAATCTAACAACAAAACACAGATATGAAATTATAGTATCTATTTCATATATCTGTCAATCTATAATTCAATTTTTTTTTTTGGAGGGTTAACAGAGAAACAGCTAGACCCTAAAATTTTGATTATTGAAAAACTGTTTTATCAAATGCATTTTATACAGTTGTATGAATACTATTTTTAATCTATTTCTATGAATCTGACACAAGTGAACATGACATGCGTAACAAAAGATGTTGAAAGATTCAATCAGATTGACTACATGACTTTATATATAATAATGCGTGATCTAGTACAGTGAATCCAAAACATTTATATAAACGATCTTTAATCTTGAATGATTTTCAAAAGTACATTTTTAGTGTTCCGTCGAACTTCGCAAAAAGAATCTTATAGGTGTCTGACTGTTTGTCTGTAACAGATATTTTTCTCAGAGACTATTTGGTTCAGGTAAATGATAAAAATTTGCCAATTTCGAACATAAGGTTTTGAATTCGAATTTTTTATTTTGGGGGTTGAATTGAGAAAAAAAAAGTTATTTTCAATGGCATCGTGTAGGGTGTTATGTAATGAAAGTTAACAGAATGGCAAATTCAGCCATATAAACAATGTATTTTATTTATGCATTTTTGGGAAACGTGTCACCAAGATTGGGACCAGAATACCCAATTTTATTCCAATTGGATTAAAGCTGTGACGGCTAGAGCGATTACAGACACACACACACACACATATATATATATATATATATATATATATATATATATATATATATATATATATATATATATATATATACATATACATATATATATATATATAATAATAATAATAATAATAATAATAATAATAATAATAATAATAATAATAATAATAATAATAATAATAATAATAATAATAATAATAATAATAATAATAATAATAATAATAATAATAATAATAATAATAATAATAATAATAATAATAATAATAATAATAATAATAATAATAATAATAATAATAATAATAATAATAATAATAATAATAATAATAATAATAATAATAATAATAATAATAATAATAATAATAATAATAATAATAATAATAATAATAATAATAATAATAATAATAATAATAATAATAATAATAATAATAATAATAATAATAATAATAATAATAATAATAATAATAATAATAATAATAATAATAATAATAATAATAATAATAATAATAATAATAATAATAATAATAATAATAATAATAATAATAATAATAATAATAATAATAATAATAATAATAATAATAATAATAATAATAATAATAATAATAATAATAATAATAATAATAATAATAATAATAATAATAATAATAATAATAATAATAATAATAATAATAATAATAATAATAATAATAATAATAATAATAATAATAATAATAATAATAATAATAATAATAATAATAATAATAATAATAATAATAATAATAATAATAATAATAATAATAATAATAATAATAATAATAATAATAATAATAATAATAATAATAATAATAATAATAATAATAATAATAATAATAATAATAATAATAATAATAATAATAATAATAATAATAATAATAATAATAATAATAATAATAATAATAATAATAATAATAATAATAATAATAATAATAATAATAATAATAATAATAATAATAATAATAATAATAATAATAATAATAATAATAATAATAATAATAATAATAATAATAATAATAATAATAATAATAATAATAATAATAATAATAATAATAATAATAATAATAATAATAATAATAATAATAATAATAATAATAATAATAATAATAATAATAATAATAATAATAATAATAATAATAATAATAATAATAATAATAATAATAATAATAATAATAATAATAATAATAATAATAATAATAATAATAATAATAATAATAATAATAATAATAATAATAATAATAATAATAATAATAATAATAATAATAATAATAATAATAATAATAATAATAATAATAATAATAATAATAATAATAATAATAATAATAATAATAATAATAATAATAATAATAATAATAATAATAATAATAATAATAATAATAATAATAATAATAATAATAATAATAATAATAATAATAATAATAATAATAATAATAATAATAATAATAATAATAATAATAATAATAATAATAATAATAATAATAATAATAATAATAATAATAATAATAATAATAATAATAATAATAATAATAATAATAATAATAATAATAATAATAATAATAATAATAATAATAATAATAATAATAATAATAATAATAATAATAATAATAATAATAATAATAATAATAATAATAATAATAATAATAATAATAATAATAATAATAATAATAATAATAATAATAATAATAATAATAATAATAATAATAATAATAATAATAATAATAATAATAATAATAATAATAATAATAATAATAATAATAATAATAATAATAATAATAATAATAATAATAATAATAATAATAATAATAATAATAATAATAATAATAATAATAATAATAATAATAATAATAATAATAATAATAATAATAATAATAATAATAATAATAATAATAATAATAATAATAATAATAATAATAATAATAATAATAATAATAATAATAATAATAATAATAATAATAATAATAATAATAATAATAATAATAATAATAATAATAATAATAATAATAATAATAATAATAATAATAATAATAATAATAATAATAATAATAATAATAATAATAATAATAATAATAATAATAATAATAATAATAATAATAATAATAATAATAATAATAATAATAATAATAATAATAATAATAATAATAATAATAATAATAATAATAATAATAATAATAATAATAATAATAATAATAATAATAATAATAATAATAATAATAATAATAATAATAATAATAATAATAATAATAATAATAATAATAATAATAATAATAATAATAATAATAATAATAATAATAATAATAATAATAATAATAATAATAATAATAATAATAATAATAATAATAATAATAATAATAATAATAATAATAATAATAATAATAATAATAATAATAATAATAATAATAATAATAATAATAATAATAATAATAATAATAATAATAATAATAATAATAATAATAATAATAATAATAATAATAATAATAATAATAATAATAATAATAATAATAATAATAATAATAATAATAATAATAATAATAATAATAATAATAATAATAATAATAATAATAATAATAATAATAATAATAATAATAATAATAATAATAATAATAATAATAATAATAATAATAATAATAATAATAATAATAATAATAATAATAATAATAATAATAATAATAATAATAATAATAATAATAATAATAATAATAATAATAATAATAATAATAATAATAATAATAATAATAATAATAATAATAATAATAATAATAATAATAATAATAATAATAATAATAATAATAATAATAATAATAATAATAATAATAATAATAATAATAATAATAATAATAATAATAATAATAATAATAATAATAATAATAATAATAATAATAATAATAATAATAATAATAATAATAATAATAATAATAATAATAATAATAATAATAATAATAATAATAATAATAATAATAATAATAATAATAATAATAATAATAATAATAATAATAATAATAATAATAATAATAATAATAATAATAATAATAATAATAATAATAATAATAATAATAATAATAATAATAATAATAATAATAATAATAATAATAATAATAATAATAATAATAATAATAATAATAATAATAATAATAATAATAATAATAATAATAATAATAATAATAATAATAATAATAATAATAATAATAATAATAATAATAATAATAATAATAATAATAATAATAATAATAATAATAATAATAATAATAATAATAATAATAATAATAATAATAATAATAATAATAATAATAATAATAATAATAATAATAATAATAATAATAATAATAATAATAATAATAATAATAATAATAATAATAATAATAATAATAATAATAATAATAATAATAATAATAATAATAATAATAATAATAATAATAATAATAATAATAATAATAATAATAATAATAATAATAATAATAATAATAATAATAATAATAATAATAATAATAATAATAATAATAATAATAATAATAATAATAATAATAATAATAATAATAATAATAATAATAATAATAATAATAATAATAATAATAATAATAATAATAATAATAATAATAATAATAATAATAATAATAATAATAATAATAATAATAATAATAATAATAATAATAATAATAATAATAATAATAATAATAATAATAATAATAATAATAATAATAATAATAATAATAATAATAATAATAATAATAATAATAATAATAATAATAATAATAATAATAATAATAATAATAATAATAATAATAATAATAATAATAATAATAATAATAATAATAATAATAATAATAATAATAATAATAATAATAATAATAATAATAATAATAATAATAATAATAATAATAATAATAATAATAATAATAATAATAATAATAATAATAATAATAATAATAATAATAATAATAATAATAATAATAATAATAATAATAATAATAATAATAATAATAATAATAATAATAATAATAATAATAATAATAATAATAATAATAATAATAATAATAATAATAATAATAATAATAATAATAATAATAATAATAATAATAATAATAATAATAATAATAATAATAATAATAATAATAATAATAATAATAATAATAATAATAATAATAATAATAATAATAATAATAATAATAATAATAATAATAATAATAATAATAATAATAATAATAATAATAATAATAATAATAATAATAATAATAATAATAATAATAATAATAATAATAATAATAATAATAATAATAATAATAATAATAATAATAATAATAATAATAATAATAATAATAATAATAATAATAATAATAATAATAATAATAATAATAATAATAATAATAATAATAATAATAATAATAATAATAATAATAATAATAATAATAATAATAATAATAATAATAATAATAATAATAATAATAATAATAATAATAATAATAATAATAATAATAATAATAATAATAATAATAATAATAATAATAATAATAATAATAATAATAATAATAATAATAATAATAATAATAATAATAATAATAATAATAATAATAATAATAATAATAATAATAATAATAATAATAATAATAATAATAATAATAATAATAATAATAATAATAATAATAATAATAATAATAATAATAATAATAATAATAATAATAATAATAATAATAATAATAATAATAATAATAATAATAATAATAATAATAATAATAATAATAATAATAATAATAATAATAATAATAATAATAATAATAATAATAATAATAATAATAATAATAATAATAATAATAATAATAATAATAATAATAATAATAATAATAATAATAATAATAATAATAATAATAATAATAATAATAATAATAATAATAATAATAATAATAATAATAATAATAATAATAATAATAATAATAATAATAATAATAATAATAATAATAATAATAATAATAATAATAATAATAATAATAATAATAATAATAATAATAATAATAATAATAATAATAATAATAATAATAATAATAATAATAATAATAATAATAATAATAATAATAATAATAATAATAATAATAATAATAATAATAATAATAATAATAATAATAATAATAATAATAATAATAATAATAATAATAATAATAATAATAATAATAATAATAATAATAATAATAATAATAATAATAATAATAATAATAATAATAATAATAATAATAATAATAATAATAATAATAATAATAATAATAATAATAATAATAATAATAATAATAATAATAATAATAATAATAATAATAATAATAATAATAATAATAATAATAATAATAATAATAATAATAATAATAATAATAATAATAATAATAATAATAATAATAATAATAATAATAATAATAATAATAATAATAATAATAATAATAATAATAATAATAATAATAATAATAATAATAATAATAATAATAATAATAATAATAATAATAATAATAATAATAATAATAATAATAATAATAATAATAATAATAATAATAATAATAATAATAATAATAATAATAATAATAATAATAATAATAATAATAATAATAATAATAATAATAATAATAATAATAATAATAATAATAATAATAATAATAATAATAATAATAATAATAATAATAATAATAATAATAATAATAATAATAATAATAATAATAATAATAATAATAATAATAATAATAATAATAATAATAATAATAATAATAATAATAATAATAATAATAATAATAATAATAATAATAATAATAATAATAATAATAATAATAATAATAATAATAATAATAATAATAATAATAATAATAATAATAATAATAATAATAATAATAATAATAATAATAATAATAATAATAATAATAATAATAATAATAATAATAATAATAATAATAATAATAATAATAATAATAATAATAATAATAATAATAATAATAATAATAATAATAATAATAATAATAATAATAATAATAATAATAATAATAATAATAATAATAATAATAATAATAATAATAATAATAATAATAATAATAATAATAATAATAATAATAATAATAATAATAATAATAATAATAATAATAATAATAATAATAATAATAATAATAATAATAATAATAATAATAATAATAATAATAATAATAATAATAATAATAATAATAATAATAATAATAATAATAATAATAATAATAATAATAATAATAATAATAATAATAATAATAATAATAATAATAATAATAATAATAATAATAATAATAATAATAATAATAATAAGTTTATTTGTTTGAAGATTTTTACATCTTGTACAAGAGGTTTAACTTTTAGCCCAAATGACAAACAAATATTTAAAAAAAATTGGAAACTAGCAGTGAAAATAGAGTATAAATAACAACAATAACAAAATACAGATATAATAACATTAGTAGAAATAAATAAATGACATTTAAAGCCAAAAGATTCACTCATTCAGTAGAAATGACCTTGTGCACAGAATAGTCTTTACGAAATTGTATATTTTTCTGAGTTGTCCCGTATTATAAGCCATTAGAATTTGTGACAGATTCAAATCTGGACCAACCATGTTAATTTCCTTCAAAAATTGTCTCCGAACATAGCTGTAGGAAGGACAAAGCAACAGTAGGTGCACCAGATCTTCCTTATGATGTAAGTCACATAAAGTGCAGATCATTTCGCAGTTAATAGTGTACACAATCCTGTTTAAAACAATTCTTAGCACTATTTTACCACAGGTACGCAGCTGAGCCAAAAGACGAATGAATGAGATGGGGCAGTTCAATTTAAGGTAGTCTGCTGTATGATCATTAATTGTGAGCTTATGGTATATAAAGCTGTAGCCCGAGTTATTTGCTTTTTCCATGTCCTTCTTCCGAAGAATATCACTGTATGATGTCAGAAGAGCTTTTATATCCAGGTTTCCGGTAATATTCTCCATCCTGAGGTTTGGGTTAATAAGGGATACTATTTTGCTTAGCTGACAGACCCAGTTGTATTTGTCGTTAGGGCATGGTGAACTTGACGCAAGGTTCTTCATACGATTGTAACATATCTTGGGTAATCTACTGTCGTTCATTTTCAAAATGTTACGCAACCACATCAAACTTAAATAAAGTGCCAAAACATATATATATATATATATATATATATATATGTATATATATTTATATATATATATATATATATATATATATATATATATATATATATATATTTATATTTATATATATGTGTTGATATATGTAAATTTTAGAGACGCTGATTTTCGACATCTACTAGGTAGTATCGATGGATATTTGAAGAAATTTTGGCGAAATTTTGACTTTGGTACGAGACCAATAGCTCTTTTTCCTTTTGGGAAATTTGCTAATATGTTAACAGTAAATAAAACTAATAAGTTTTTTTTAAATTTTGTTATTGGTTTGTTAATTGATATATCTGCCGATACAAAAATATGTTGGCGTGGTTATGTAATTGATCTGTCTATGTATATTGGATAGAGAATTTACAAAAGGCTTATTGCAAATCGCCCAAATTTGTTAGAAAAATGTCTTCCAATATGGCTTAAACCTATGTCTAGTCTTCATTTTAACGACTTAGCGAAGAAAATGTAGGTTTTGTACCGATGAAGAAACTTCAGAAAAATTTCTTGAAAACTTCACCGAGCTTATCTAGTTGATACCGAAAATGACAATCACAAAAAAAATATATATATGTCTGTACGCGTTCTGGAGGCCATACTTTTAGGCTGTTCGTAATGAAATTTGGTACGTTACGTGCTATTTGTCGTGACGTGACGTGAAATTTTATGTCGTGACGTGCTATTTAAAATCGAACTTGGGTATAGGGGGGCTTACAGGGAGGGGGAAACATAAAATCCTGAATATTTATCACCCTTATATTTATTACAAGGCCATATTTTCTCTTTAATATTTACAGAAATATTTGCAATTTCAATATATAGAAATTAATCATGGTTAATTAGTATTTTAATAATTTAAATGAATTTTCTGGAAAGAATGACGTAAATTTTGAAGTATCAAAATTGCATAGATTTAAAAAAATAAATAAAGAAATAAAACAAATAGATACATTAAATGATATTAATGATATTATTTATTCATTACCTCATTATTCATTACCTCATTTTTGCTTATTGTATTAACAGATTGCAAACAGTAAAGAAATATAATAAAAAATAAATAAATAAAAATTTCTGTGGAAATTTGCTTAGTTACGCAGCTCCTGCGTTACGAATTTTTTCATTCTTATTTAGGAAAAATAGAGTTTCTTTTTTCTATCCTGAATAAAATGTGATGCATAATTTGTTTAACAAAACAATAATAATTATTCTTACGTATAACTATTCATACAAATGTCTAGACAGTATTTCTGTATAGCCTCTAGGTGCATAGCCCTTCTCCCTGTAATATTAATATATAATTTAAACGTATGCCTAATTCTTAATATACACTTATATACACTAATAATATAATTTTGTTGAGTTAAACAAGATTCCATTACCATCGGATCCTTAAAAGTTGTTTTAATTAAAAAAAAAAAAACAATATTGAAAATCTCACAACTCTTATTTCTATGCCATTTTTAACCCAAGAGTAACAATAATTTTATCGCGGGTTACATATGAAAAATGAATTACTATTTTAAGGATCCAGTAAAAATCTTCTTTTATTTTATTAGTCGTATAATATTTTCAACTATCACCATCCTTACTTTCTGAAGTTTTAACTATTGCTGCATGGATACGTAATTTTTCAAAACAACGTTAAATTAAACTATTGTGAGCTGTGAGATTTCAGTGGATATATCCATCCAAACTTTTTTCTCCAAAGACTGTTATTCCCCTTTTTGACAAATCTGCCTGTCTTTTTTTTAATTTGGGTACGCAGAAAGTTCGAATAGAGACCGCAGTGTTATCCTAGCATATCTAATTCTTTATTTGTGAAAATTGTTCTATGAAGTGATACAACGATAATGATTTATTATCTGAGACGATAAATGTTTTAATTGCCTACAGTTATTCAGTGCCTAGCCAGCATCTCGGTCATAACCACGCAGATCCCAGTCACTACGGGCCTGAAAGTAGCTATTATATTACGTCGGACTTCCGGCACCCTGCTGTTCTGTTCCCTATCATAGATTTATGCAGAGAGCTATCTAGGATATTATATCTATATTCGGAATCTAAATTTTAAACTTCCTCGCCGCATTGAGACAGTGATTAAGCGTTTAGTGTTTTTATCTTTTTTAAACTTAATATTCTGGATTTGCTAAAAACTTTAAATGAATCGTATTGTGAAGCAAATTCAATGAAAATTGTATTGCTACGCTGCGAAGGTGTTGAGTATCTAGAGGTATTTTCTAACAAAGTATTTTATATAACCATATACAAAGTGTCCGTGAAACCTGCTAAAATAATGCATTAATAATGGCCCTAAAAGATATCAAACTTCAATGACTGGAAATAGAACACGCAATCAATCACTAAACTAAGCACAAATATGAAAGCGAACTAAAACAAGTGAAAATATCAACTGAGATAAATGCTTAAATACCATGTATATAATGAATTTATGAAAAAAGTTTATTACAAAAGTTCTTTTATTTTCAAAAACGAAAATTTTCTGTCTTTAAATTTTTGTTCTATCTCTTACGGTTTCAAAAATAGGAAGTTTTGCCCATTTTTCCCAAACATCGTCGGAGTTTGCCCGATCGGATACTATATACCAGGTATAAAAATTCTAGGTCACTATTATTATACTATTTCAGAAATAACAAATTCAAAAATAACTTTGGCAACGTTTTTTACGTAACGTACTTTTCTTTAACGTAACATAAAATAGGAATTTCCACGAAAACTATTTAGCTTCTCGAGACAACTTTTTCAGTTAAACGAGTTATATCATTTTACTTTTCAAAACAACCTGTATAGTTTCATTTTGTAAAATGAACTATTCAAAATATTTCTCAACATGACTTGATATGGTTTTCGAACACGAATTGAAAAATGCATGACAAAATAAATATTGTGAGAAATGTTTTAAAACTAAATCAATATGTTTGAAAATAATATTTACTTTACCCCGAGACATACATATTACGGTGATATTTTTTAAATGAACATGAGTATCTATACCGCGTAATATATTCCACAGATACTTTTTTTAAACATTCTAAAATTAAATCGAAATTATTTAAAATTTATAGTTATTACTTTTAAATATATATTTCGTTTATACGGGTATTATAAATTTATTTATTTAAATTGATTTATTGATATTACTTTTCATAAATATACATACTATATTTATAAAATTTCATTACTTTGACTATAATACCAATTGCTTGGGGTATAACCTACTCATCACAGTTTTAATGCAACTATATATTATGACTATATATTATGCTATAAATGTGATTTTTCATGTCCAGTTGTATTCTCAAATTTTTTTCGTTAATTAATTGTTATCAACATAAATGCATAATATTGTTTAACAATTTTACCTGCAGAATGAGTCGAAACTAGCCTTATAGTCAACATGACGTATGAAAAATTACTCGATACGTCAGTATTGTAGCAGTTTTGTTATAGTCAAATCCGTTATCTAAAAAGAATTTTACTTGCAATATTTTTTTAGTATGGCCTATTTACAAGTATTAATTTTTTTGCGGATATTACTTTACTCATCCTCTATATGAAATAAGGTTCAATTAAATTCCAAATATCAGTACGGGGGAATTCACTATAATATAAGTAAAATAATACTACAGGGTTAATACTATTTATATGTAAGTTTAGTTAAAAATACCAGAAAACTTGGTTTAATCATAAAGATTATTAAAATAATCAAAAAGTAATCATTGAAATAATGAGAGGTTTTTTAAAATTGCATTTTAAATTTTGCCAGAATTCCTAGAACATTTGTTTGTATTTTTATTAATACGTATTTCGACTACAATGCTGTCATTAGTATGAATGAGCTAATCGTAACTATCTCTGGGATGTGGATTCAGAGATATGTTGCTGTTTGCTAATTTGTGTGACGCGCACCAAATTAGTGCAGGACTAAAAAGTTACTTTTTTATTTTTTGCTTTCTTTTTTCGAAGATTTAATTTTTTGTTAATATGTGAACATCTCCCCACGAAAAACTGATCTAAGACAGTTAATAGCATAATACTTTGTATTAGAGTGTTAGATGCTTTGTAATTATTTGGAGAACGTATCAGACTCGCCTCCGGTTTTAATGTGTAATAAAGCAAAACATAGCATAGTACAATGCATATAGACAGCGATAGATATACATACACTGTTTCCAGATTGGGTGTAGTTTAAAAAACACACTGTATAAATTGATTATGATATTTTTCTTTAGTGGAAGCGCTGGGAATTCTTATTTTTAATTTTTTTGTGATTAAAATTTGAAATTTTAAAATTTATATGGGATCAACTTTGAAGTATACCCTATCCAACAAAGAATTATCAAAATCGGACTACTCTGTAAAAAGTTATGCGTGATCATACATTTAAAAAAATATATACGGGTTGAATAGAGCACCTCCTTTCGTCGGTAAAAAATTCAATGGCATGTTTGTCTATACTAGTATACGCTAGTTCTATCATACTATGTCTTATGTAACCATAATGGAATTTGACATAAGTATTGTATTGTGACGCCTAAGAACACACAAATAATAATAAATGAAGGATATTCCTTTTAGATTATATATGCTAATAATCATAATGGCATATAATAACATCCTACCTGAGTACTCGAATAGAAATTATGTCTATATGCATATTTGTTGGCAATATTCTCTGCAATTACGAAATGAACGATTTGTGCAAATTAAGATTATAGAGATGTCGTAATTGCAAAACGTTAATTATGTACCAACTGTGAGTATGCATGCATGTTGCCTATCTTCTTGTGTGTTTACTCATTGAAAATACATTATACGCTGACCATTCTATTTTCGGTTTAATGACTTTCGGTATACCTTGTATAGTTAGTAAAGCCTATACTACATGTGAATACTATTTATAGAGGGACTAGCTTATACATACGTACAGATAAATGAATTCTGTTTCTACAAACGTAATATTTGTACCTATATGAATACTCTTTGTCTTTAACTGCATGAATATTCACGTGAATGAGAATTTTGGGTACATTAATATTATAGTTACGAGATTGATAAAGATAGATTCGTAATACTGTTACTAAGGAAGGTATCAAAATGTTCTAGACATCGCATATATTCGAATCGAATATAAAAAGTACATTACAAAACCTTAGTACTTTCCAACAGAAACTATAAATTAAGGATTAGGGGCATGGTATATTTTTTAAAGTAGAAAAAAGTAAAAAATATCTGCAGATCCGTTTAACGAAATACAAGGGATGATGAGAGAGGGAAGTCTTTATAAAAACAATTTACAAAAACCTACAACGGTTTTCGCCAACATCATCATTTCCAAAATAAAAAAAATTAAACTAAATTGTTATAAAAAATTCTCTCGTACATTTGTTCTTTGTCCTGATTTTATCTATTAACAGATTTTCTGAATAATACTTCCGTCGACGAAAATATTTGAATTCCGACTTCGCTCTAAAATTTCGTGTAAACTATTGGCTGGACAAAAAAATGTTTCAAACTTAGTTTAGACATTTTATTAAATTTTCATGTAGATCATGTTTTATTCCGCACCGTGAAAACTTTAGGATAGCCTGTGAAAATCGCATCAAAATCAATTCGTTCTTAGATGATATTCCAACATAGAAACATACAGATATCCCAAAATTTTGCAGTACGGAGTTCAATTATAACAGCTAAACACTTGATTTTAGATAGTGTTTCACGAGGCACGTGGCGAGGCGAGGTTTTGGTCACACCTCGCCTCGCTTTTTTAAATATCAACTTCGTCTCGCCTCGCCTCGGCCGAGGCAGAATGATGACTAGCCTCGCCTCGCCTCGGTTGGGTTAGCTATCATCCGAGCCGAGGGAAAAAATTATTACAACTCTGACTTATTTTGCATGAATGTACATAATATGGTTAAAAAAAAACTTATATATACATATAAATTTTAGATACGATGATTTTCAACATCTACTAGGTAGGATCGATGGACATTTGAAAGAATATTTGCAAAATATTGACTTTGATACGAGACCACTAGCTATATTTCCTTTCCGGAAATTCGCTAAAATAAAATAAAAGCGCTTTTCCGTGACAAAAATAAACTAATATAATCAATAGAAACCTATATATTAAATCACGTTTAGAGTTGAAAAAATAACGTAAAGTACTTCGTTCCTGACGGGTCCCCCGATCGCACAATTTTTTCTTCTCTAAAATAAGAATATGCAATCGATCAACAAACTAAAAATAATAAATTTACTTTTCTCTATAAAATTTGCAAACCGGCGATGGACAAATTTATGATTATTATTATAAAAAGTAATTACGGCATAAAATTTCTTTTTCCTTTAAAATGCATCTAATCTATCTATTGCTTCATGTTTTTTGTAAAAATACATCACTGTATTAATTTAAAAAAAAAATACTTTTTGGGACAATATGTACCCCGCCTCGATTAGTAACGAGGATTAAAATTATGAACCTCGCCTCGGTGAAAGACTAATTTCAGAACAAAAAATTTTCTAATAAAAAATTAATTTAATTAATTTTTGAAATTTTAAGAATATACGTAAATTTGGCCATTTCTATGATAGAAGTGTTTGCAGTTCATTTATGTACATACGTAGTAATACATAATTAATTAGTAAACTAAATTATGAATTATAAAAAGTTCTATAAAAAGCACTGACGTAAACTTGGAATAAGATGAATAAATAGACAGATTTTACACTTTACAAAGTATTACTCCTGAATATTCTATTTATTTGCTTAAATTTAACTTTTTAAGTTTTTATCTCCGCTATATATAGTATATACAGTGGTGTTGAAATTTTAGTCTCGACTTTATAACGATTGAAAATATTGACCGCAGATTTTGGTATTGATGTTCATAAAGTGACTCAATTACTTCATTTCTGCAATTAACGGTTTTTAAGCAATTCACTCAGTTACTTGTTATTTTCACTTGTTTATTGTATAAGTTACAACAAAAAGTTTTTGACAAAAGTAGTACAACAGAAATAAAATAAATGGCGCCTTTTTTTTCATAATGGCAATCGAATGGGGGGAGGGTAGTGGTCCAACACCGGAAACTAAAGGCCCTTTCTGTAGGCCCTTTTATAGAACAAAACAAGTGAAAATAACAACTAACTGAGTTAATTACCTAAAAACCCGGTATAAACTGAATTTATAAAAAAAAGTTTTAAACAAGAAGTGTTTATTTAAAAAAAATTTTTGTTCTATCTCTTATGGTTTTAAAGATAGATAGTTTGTCCCATTTTGCCCAAACTTGGTCCGATTCTGCCCATTCACGAACTTGATCTTACTTTTTAGCTCTAGAACACACACAATCTCTGCTTTTGAGTTATCGTGTTGAGGGACGGACGGGCAGACACATTGCGATAATGGACTAATTAGGTCATTTTATAAACATCCATACTAAAATGTTTTTTCTGTAATCGATATTTTCAACCGCTACAAAAACGGACCTAACTTAATATACCCTGGTATATATTATAAACTGGGTATAAAATTAAAATCACAGTTTACTCAAAACACACGGTTGATTGTACAATTG
This sequence comes from Nineta flava, assembly GCA_963920215.1. Classification (NCBI taxonomy): domain Eukaryota; kingdom Metazoa; phylum Arthropoda; class Insecta; order Neuroptera; family Chrysopidae; genus Nineta; species Nineta flava. Next base: position 29,370,283 of record OY986043.1, read on the forward strand.
ATTGGACTAAATAGAGGGAAATGTAAATTGAATCTAACATTTACATTTACAGTCTAACAGTAAATTCAGTTATGTGTAGTGATTTGAGATAGATTTAAATTGCTTAGTCTAAAACTTTTTATGATTGACCACATGGACATAATCTTGATAAAATAATAATACTATTGACTTTTATTCACAATTATGTAAAGTTAAAACGATAATTAAAACTCATCATTATAATTTTGATACAAGCAATAATAATAATAATATCCTACTATAACTCATTTAAATCTATTAAATTTGATAGACATTAAATTTGGGTATGTTAGTACCCATTATTATATACCTACTTCAAAATAAGCAGGTATACTATAGAGGATTTATGCAGGTAGGGAGGGTCTCTATCTACACTCTACAGCTATACGTATACAACATATAGTACCACTAAAATGTTCATATCAATTATATGATTTTGTTGATTATAATTAAATTCAATTCAATATGTAATCACAATTTTAGTAAATATATTATATAATAAGGTACACCATTGGTATGCTGTTACCACTCAAAACACTATACAATGTATTTACCTATCACAAACTATTAAATATGTTTATTTGTTATTAATTTGATTGATGATAAATTTATTTCATAATATTCATATAACTAACTGTGTGTATACATCAATTCACACAACTATTTTGGTTTTAATGTTCTCAAATTATTATGAAATTATAATTGAATTGAAGTTAATCATTATCTAACTGTTTAATTTAAATACAATCTTTAGCGAACCTTTCAAGCAAATTTTCTTCCTTAAGATGGATTCGCTCGTAAAATCATTTCTCTTAATCATTTGATCACATTGAAATATAACAAAAAGCTTAGCATTTTTTAGTTATTTTTCTTTCAATAAAATTTGTTTTACCCATTATGAAGTGGGGTATTCCCATTCAAAGTTGAGAATTTACACTTGTGCGGTAATTGTAAACGGTTTGGGCATATCCTGGTTTCTTAACCGACTTCGAAAAAAGAAGGAGGATGTTGAATGTTCGACTGTTTGTAGTTTTTTAAATGTATGTTCACCGACTTCTTCCGATTGTGGATCGATTTTGAAAATTATTTTTTTGTTTTAAAGGGTATACGTGGTCCCATTGTCACCAAGTCATATTCTGATGAGGGGATCCCATGGAAATCGAGGGAAATCCTCATTAGAGGTAGAGGTAGATTGTAAAGGCTGCCCTGGACGGACTACACTTCGACCATAAGGTCCATTGTGATGCCTTAGGATGTGAGGATGTGAGTGGAGTGGAAGGAATTTGTGAGTAGACTAGGAATTGGTAGGATATGCGGCTGCAGCCGACTATGATAGGAACTATGCCGATATTCATCTGGAGTTCGTGAAGGAAACTGCAGAAAACCTTCTCAAGCATAGCCGGTTACTTCCTTCTTGTCCATACGCCGACAGTTTAGTCAATCAACCGCACCTTTTTTTTTATAATTGACAAACTGCCGATGTCGGGACCTTAGACCGCTCGGCTACTTGGCTGGTAAATCCTCATTATATAGTGTATTTAATAATGTTATAAACAGCCAATCAGATTTAAATATAAATGTAACTTAACTGTTAGGAGTTAGCGACAATTGAATTATTATACTTAACTAAACACTATACTACTTACCTACCTATATTCACACTAAAAATGAAAAAATAGAATCTTAAAAAACAATTTAACCAACTTCATAAAGCATAAAAAGTCACCTCACTAAAAGTCGAAAAATAACAAAATACAGATTTAATCCAAAAGACAACTCTTGCCCAAACCAATTACCTATAATTTTAATAAAATGTTATTATTGGTATGTGCTACCAATAATAACCTACTGTTCGGTTTAGGATAGGTACTAGGATAGGATAGATACTGTTTTGAAGTCGGTACTATCCTCGGAGATGGTTAGATGGTGCCATTGTAGGGCACCGTCTTTAAATCGATAAGTACCATTGTAGGTGTCATTATAGGGCACCGACTTCTTTCCACCTCCGAGGATGGCACCGACAAACCGATCAGTAGGTAGCACATACCATACCAATTAACATCTTCCACTCTAAAAGTAATGAATAATGACTGTCAACGCAAGTTTTGCATTGAACAACATGTAGTATATTGTATCATTAGCATAGTTGGAATCAGTAAGTGTAATATACTGCCTTTTATAATTTTTGTTTTGACTGTCATGAATGGAATGCTTCGCTAACAAGATATAGGTACTCTGGTCAACCTACCTTAAACTCAATATACATATGTATCAAGTTCTACCGTTTTTTGGGACATTAGCCATTTTTTTAATGTTCGGAAACAGAAATTCTAACACAATTGAAAGAAAAGGTATGAGGTTGAAATGCGTTAATTTGCAGTATAATGGATTCATCGTTGTACATTTATTTATTATTTAGATAGCCGAGGTAATTATATCTCTGTACTATAGCAGCACCAATTAAAACATACAAATTTTTACGAGTTGATTCTATATAAAAATGGATTAGATGACACAGTCAATTGTGAAAACAACTACATTCGATTCCCTCTACAATACGAGTATCGTCCAGATTTTTTGTTGTAATTGCATTCAAAAACAAACATTAGATCCAGACAGGGACAATATGATTTCATAACAAATTCCAAATCAATAATAATCGTTCAATTAACGTACGTAGTATAAATTTTTTTTATATCTCAATTGTTATGACAGCTAGTGTTGATTTTAGATTAATTTTAAATTATACTTACTCTATATTAATTACGAAAAACCCTTATACGAAAAAAAATATAATAATACACTTTTAAAATAAATGTTTTTAAACCTTAAGGATAAATTTTAATTACTTTTTTTTTCAACTGTGGCATAATGATAAATGATGATTTATAATTTTGTTGAAACTAGGAGTGTAATAACAGTAATCAATTAATTTAGATTTCTGTAACGATATGTTTAGTTGTATAAATGTTGTTAGTAAGTTCGTTCTGTTTATGTATCTATTACTAAGCAATAGCAAGTTTTTAGTGTTTTTAAATTTATTTGAAGTTATTTGCTATTCGTTAAACAATATTCATGATGTAGTTATACTATAGGTATGCTAAATTTTCTTGAATATTCAAGAATAAAAAATACAGTTTATTTGTCGTAGGATAGTTTGGGTTTTCAATGTCTTATTTTGAAATATTTGTCTGTTTGTATCATTGAAGGTGGCCAAATGTCCAAATATACTTCGATGAGTTTTCGAATACAGGAAAATTACGTCATTTTAACATTTGATCGTCCTACGGCCCCAAAAGCCAGGGAGAAAGGATAAAAAAAGAAACTTAGTTCCGATATCCTTTAAATTTGATATTTAACATACAGTTAGGTATAGTGACCAAACCAATATAAAATTTGGTTTTATCATTGGTCTCTAATTTTTAGGATTAAATGATTGGTTTTATCATTCATTCAGCTTGAATGGGTCCGATTTAATATAAAACCTTTTTATATAGGAGTTTTCTTTCCCAAATACCAATTGTTTCAGATATCTGGAGATATTAGTTATTGGCTTAGTTGTGATTATCCAAATTTTCTAAAACGTTTACCATGTATATCTTTCTGTTGACATCATAATGTAAAATATTACCCAGTATCGAAATTGACATTTAGAAGGAAGTCAAATATGAGAAGAGACGCTAGGAACCGCATAAAACTGCAAGAAAATACTCAGTCAACTTTCAGGTACTTGCGGACGGTTTTAATAAAAATAGACTCGCTCTGCTCGTAACGGGTCCCGCCCTCTAGAACCCCGATGCGCGAATTTGCTCCGCGTCCTTGATATAATACAAAAAACCGCATCGTTCTAGCATGAACGATAAAAAGTAATTTTGAGGGGTTTTTCCCCATTTTCGGGGAAGTTACATTGGGAAAATGAAAGTTTTACGATTTTTCCCGTAAGTTTCAAATTATTTGGCGTCGAATGCAAAAACCGCATCATTTTAGCATGAATAGAAGTGAAAAAGGCACTTTTCAAGAGTTTTTTCCGTTTCGGGGAAGTTGCATTTTGAGAAAATTACAGTTTTCCAACATTTACCGTAAGTTTGAAGTGATTCCGCGTCGAATGCAAAAACCGCATCCTTCTTGCAGGTCTAGAAGGATTCGGTTTTTGAAGTGGGTTAGAATTTGCATACGTCAGTGACATACTGAGTGAGTGAACATTTTTTAAGCTGGGTAAGTAATATGCTTCCTTTATTGACGGTTGTTTAAATTAAAAATATTTTTTTTAGTGAACTGAACATAGTTTATTTAAGTGTAACATACACTCTCATATGTAGTACACGAACTCAATGATCTCCATAGAGAGTTACAGAGTTTATAGTCAGTCCTTCTCCGTTGTCTTGTATTGCATTGCATTTCATTTCAACTATAGTAATAATAATAATAAGTAATTAACCCAATAAGTCATATTCATAAATTATTATCCTATTGTCCAGCAGTAGTAGTAGCTGTCATTTGTTTATTAAACAACAATAAATTGTTTTCATAATAACAAATAGTTGAGAATATACAATACATTTCCATATATAATCATCATAATCGTTGTAAATGAATACTTAGTATTTACTAGGAACATATACTGTAAAATTATTATTATTATGATCTATCAAGCCTATGTACGAAAGATAATTATGTAAAGGGTGTTGGTTAAATTCGACTTTACATCTTAATATGTTTCTTCACGATTTTGGACCACTTATTTGTGTTCAAGATATCGAGGATTAACTCATGGAGGATGTAACGTGAAACTTTTAATTTCATTATTATGGCGGTATTTTAATCGAAAACAGTGGTAAAAACAAGTAATTTTTATTTTAGTCTTTAATTTGCATTTATTGAAGCAAGTTTTGTCGGATATTTCTTCTAGGCAATATATAATTATAGTCAAGGTTAATTATTTTAAAACTTCATACAAAATTGTTTCGAAAAAAGTACTTTTGAAAAATGGGATAAAAAGCCATATAAAGAAAATTGATTGTGTCATGCTTAAATATCATACTGGTCTTATCTTAAATATTTTGCTATCACCAATATTTTCGGAGTAGCGTAGTGAGTTTAATATTAGCAATATACTGAGATACACGAAAATATATTGATAACTATCATATTGCATGTTCAATTATATTCATTAGGAAGCAGCCATAAGCCCCAAGATAATAACAGTGGAATTACTCTTCTGGCAATGACAATGGCAGTTTAGAGGATCATACGTGTGTGTAGGAGCATTATTTGCAAAAACTCCTCGCTGTCTCATTTCAAATAAGGAAATCGTGAAGAAGTAGTAACTATTTTAGTTGAAAAAATATTATCTTGGGGCTTAATGCTGCCTCCTAATGTATATAATTGAGAATGCTATTATTAAATATACGATATTTAATAATTTAATACGATATTTAATAAGAATACGTTGTAGTATGTTTTTGTCTTCCAACGTTCAATGGAATCTTGTGGCGGCGTGTATTTTTAGGCAATTGCTAATATTTTAACAGATAAAGAACCTATACATCATTCACCACTATACGTCACATACTTTATATTAAAATTTAATTTTAATCAAAAAATGATTTAAGTAACACTCGAATAATTTTAAGTCATTCTTAAACTGACAAATTGTATTGCACCGTTCGATAATATATTTTAAATAGTTAAGATAGTATATAGCTTAATTTAAAGCCCTAATCGGGGGCTTAATTTTAAGCCCCCGATATCGCTATAGGTACTAATTAATAAAAATTAATTATGTTGAGATTGCTTTAATTATTTTAGTAATGATTATTAGTTTATTTGAATATAGCAATATCAAAACAATCGCAGAAAAAAAAGTATATATTTTCTTTATTTTATGCAATACAAATTTTCTCGACATGTAAAATATGTTAATATTTATTTTATAGTTTTTATCCAAAAAACATACAGCAAAAGTGTAATTTTTTCATTCTCATTCTTTATTAAGAATTTCATTAAGAATTTAAATATTTTATTTCGGAAGGCAATGGAAAATAAAAAGTTTCTAGAAAGTAACTAAAAACTCACTAGAATTATAGTGTGTTTATATGCGTTGAATCGTATGTCTTAATATGTTACTCATTTAATGGCGGTGTAACCAACGGAATAATTAGGAAAGTCTTAAATTTAAGTATTGCTCAGTAAAGCCACACTTTAATTTAAAACGGTGATAATGGACATAAGACGGGTTCATACAATATTATGTTGAATTAATTAAAGTAGGTCATTTTTATTCACTTTATTCGGGATTAGTCCATTAAAAAATAGTTTATTAATTATAATCCGTACACGTGTTCATATCGTTTCGTTTAAGTTTCAGAGCATCCTGTTTATACATTTTATATAATATTGGTAACTTAAATAATATAGTAATATATTGACTCGAGTTGGTACCAGCATCTGCTACCGAACGCTCTTAAACTAGTTGAAATTCACTAGCTCTGGTACAAATATATTACTATTGCTGTTTTACTTTAGTTATTGGTCAGCAAATTAATATAAATTATTTATATTAATTTATTATTTCCATACTTTTGTTTATTAGCATTAAAGTAACACATTTTAAATTAATTTATTCAAATTCTTTGTTATTTAAACTCGAGTGTATCTACTAATATTTGAAATGGAACCTCCATTGTGCTCATCACGTATATAAGACGTTTGACATGCAGGAAATGAATTTGCGTCGTGCAATGCTTGAAAGTGAAATGCTCAGTAGGTAAAAGCCAAGCAGTCGATGCAACAGATAACGGATACATTGTTATTAAGGCGCATACATATTAAGTTTATGTATGCTTTATGTATGTACGTTTACGTGTAATATTTTATTATAGGTAGATCTACCTTTTATTATAGGTAGATATGTTCTACGCATTCTATTTCGCCAAAAAAGTTGATTTCATTTTTTAAATTTTACAGCTGATTTGAGCCTGTCGAAAATTTTCGAATATAATTTCTTACTATATTTCTTATGAACAACTTTTATCTGAAGCAATTTTTCGAAAGCTGAATCAATAAGGTACAATTGTGGTGCACAGTATAAACTATCAACATTTACCTCTAGCATTAAGAGAGATAAACCAAATTTTGCGTTTCCTCTCCTATTAAACCCTTCTTGTTCCTTGCCCGATTTTTTCCATTAGTAGCATTTCAAATACCAAAAACGCCTCACAATCAGGCGGTTTTGAGGACATGAAGGGTTTAAAGGGAGGAAAAATGTAAAATTTATCGCTCTTTATACTGGAAAGATCTAAATATGTGTAAGAAGTTAAGTTACAACCTTGTTTCTTATCACTTTTTCTGTTATCAATGTTTACGAATTGCGAGCGAAAAGGAAAATCCTAAATATCTCTCTATACATTAGAGATTTGGAAAAATCCATGTAATAACTTCCAGCTTAATTGTTTTTCTCCAACTTTACTATATACACTATTACGATTTTTTAATAGTAGGAAATATGATCTATATTTTGTGGTTTACTTTCACTCAAAGAACTTCCTCCTCCCCCGCACGCCCGCTCGCCCGTCTTCCACTATGCCGATTCTACTCAATTAAGAACTAGGCCTTTCAAAATCCAAAAGGATACCAGCTACTTCAGAAAACTTAGTTTTTATCGGACTAAAATTGTGACCGCTAATAGTATACTAATAAAGTATACTAATAAATGGGAAAAATAATTATTTATATTTATCTGCCAGTCTAGCGGTCACAACTAATCATGATTAAGAAAATAAAAGTTACTTAATGAAAAGACAAGAGAAGTTATTCTGAGGAAGTTCGCGTAGTTTACCGAGTCCCTGTGAAACAAATTTTCTTTGTCGTATGTATATTGTTGCATTGTTTTATAGCTGCTTAAAAGGGGCGTAAAAGTGCGATGATCAGCAATGCTGCTGTAAGTTTTAAATATTATGTATGTCGTTGCCAAATTTCCTCTATTCGGTATAAAAACAGACAGAGTTGTTGTTATTTTTTTAAATTTTCCAATTGATGTGTGCCTAATTGATTCGATTTTCGAAAAAAATGCTCGGATGCAAGTGGTTCGTTAGAAATATAGTAACAACTTATATTCGAAATTTTTCAAAATAACATTAACTTTTGCAGCCAATTGTACAGTGCTTATTTTTTGCCTATTTATATAGCGTCATGTTGTTATAGGACGCATTCGATTAAGTTAACTGCGAGCACCTTCAAATAATAAACAAACCTTTTAAAAGACAGGACTGGTTTTACTATGTCGTTCTATAGAGGTGGCAGGGTTTGAGTTATGCCAAATACACAAAATGTTTAAATTATTGTATTACGGATTATACTGTCCCTAAAATAGATAAATCTTCATTTAATAGTCATATTGATTGAACTTTGCATCGATTTAAGAGCAAAACCTGACTTTAGACTCTATGTGTAAACACTGAGATAGCTTGTTTACGAGATATTTTGTCACATTTGATGTAAGGTAATACAAATATTGGATATACTTATGGGTCGTTGTATCAACTAGGCAACGTAAGATTCATCAGTTTTCTTTTAATAGAAAAAAAATTCCATTTTGATAACGTTTAAGCTCTTTTTTCCACACTGTAAATGAAATTTTTTGATGTACAAATCAACACATTGTTATATCAAACAAATACATGTGTGATATGTTTGTGCGTATTATTTCAATTCAATGTGTTCGTTTTTCAATTCAGTTTTTATTTCCATTCTTTTGTTTTTTGTTCGTTTTTTTTTTATATATTCTGACAGAACAAAAGAAGTTTGGAAAAACAATAGACTTACAAACAACTTATTAAATAACAGAAAAATTGATGATAATATAATTTTTTTATCTGTCTCTTTTACGGGTGTTTATAACAATAGTTTTTCGCTTAACGTTTAGAAATGTTGTTATGAAAAAATGTCGTAAATTTTATATTTCTGAAACTATAAAATGATTGAGAAAAATGATGTTGATCAGATGACTGAAGTATAGATCTATGAAATTAAATATATTAAGCTGTGTAATTTACAAGACATATATTTAATTAAAACTGGCACAGTCTGATAGAAAAGAAGATTCAAATATTATTCCCAAGAGATTCCAAAACGTATAGATGCGGTGAAATGCCCGAAATCGAACGTCTATATTACATTAACGTTGTAATATAGATGATATATTCATTGTTTTTAGATAAATGAATTAAATACTTGAATTAAATGAAGATGATAGTAAAGACGAAATTTTAGGATACTACTATTCAGTGGGAGTACATTGCCACCGCCCCCATCTTAGACTCTCGCGCCTGTCTCTTTTGAGGTTGACCCCATTTGTCTTTTTACAGCCGTCTTCATATCATTCTTATTGTTCTATGTTCATACCAGTTTGCTCGGAGTTTGTCAGAAATAATTACACCTTTAAATGTTTGCCTTATTTGCTCATACCTATCTTTATGGGACTCACTCACGGTCCATCGGTGAATTTCTGTAACGTGAAGCTATTGGTCGTCTGTCTTATGTAAATCAAAATATATGATTCAAAAAGACAAAGAGTCTACCTAATGGTTAGCGTCTTAGAGTCGTCGTAGATTGATTAGCCTTTTTGAATCTTGTATTTTCATTTATATAAAACGAATAACCAACAGCTCCTCTTTACAGAAATGTATTCTTCGATAGTGCGGGAGTGTGACCCTGAAAGTCAAAGTCAGGCATGAACTAATACTGGAAACTTTTAAAGTGGCAATTATTACTGACATACTCCGAGCAAATCGCTTACACTGGTATGACAAGAACGGTTATGAATATAGAACAATGAAAGAGGGGCGCATGTTGGCCAGAATTTAACCATTCAGAATGATATGAAGAATGAGTGATGAAAAAGGATTAAGCGGACCCAACTCAAAATTTTATTAGTCTTTTTAAATCTTATATTGGGATAACAAATGTAGAACCAATTTTGAAAAAACCATACAAAAAAATCTCTTGAACTCAGCGTATCTTAAACAATGAGCAAAACTATTGTTAAATCCAAACAGATTGTAGAGCTATTTTCAACTCAAATTGGAACATCCCTTTATGTACATACAAAATAAATAATAGTTTAAAAAAACTAAAAAACACGCTTTTATAGCTCTAGCTGAACTAAAAGTAGAAAATAATTTTTTAATTAATTTGATTGTAAAAATGCGTGGGGTGCTTTTTACTATAATTTTATATTAAGGATATTGATTTGAGATTATAATTTGATACAAGGCTACCCACGATTTTTGACAATCAAATTAATTTAAATAAACCATATTTTGACAAAATGGAAACCCGACTTCTATAACAAAAAATGCACTAAAAAGTAAAAAAATAATTGCATATTCTTGTGCGAATTTTAGTTCACCTAAGCAAAAATTTTTAAATATATATGTACAATTATTGTTATTTTTGGAGGCGGTGTCAGCATAGAGAAATTCACATAATTTTTGGACACCGCCTCCAAAAATAACAATAATTGTACATATATATTTAAAAATTTTTGCTTAGGTGAACTAAAATTGGCACAAGAATATGCAATTATTTTTTTACTTTTTAGTGCATTTTTTGTTATAGAAGTCGGGTTTCCATTTTGTCAAAATATGGTTTATTTCTCACTTTTTAGTGAGTTTGAAGTTCTATAACTAGTTTTACTTGTCTAAATATGGGTAGACCTACTAAACGACTTACTAATTTTTAGTGAATTTTTTTATAACACATTTTTTTTTACCCGTTTTTTTTTTTTTTTTTTTAAATTTTAAGAGCATTTTTTTATAACAGATTTTCAATTTTATTTACATGCATTTTGTTTTTTTTTTGTAAAAATTTTTTTTTTTGGGGTCGGTTTTTTTTTTGTAAAAAAATTTTTTGAAGTCGGTTTTTAAAAAAATTTTCTTATTTTCCCATTATGAATGAGTATACCCTTTCAAAAAAAAAAAAAATTTCGCAGAAATCGGTTATCACATATAAAATGAGGATTTTCCTCGATTTTCCGGGGATCCCCTCATCAGAATGCGATTTGGTGCCAATGGGACCAATGGGAAACCAAACCCTTTAAAACAAAAAAAAAAAATTCAAAATCGGTTCATAAATGTCGGAGTTCTGAGGGGACACACATTAAAAAAAAAAAAAAAAAAAAAAATACAGACGAATTGAGAACCATCCTCCTTTTTTGAAGTCGGGTTAAAAAAGGGACACTACCGTGAAAGACTAAAGATATACTACCGTGTCTTCGGATAATATTAAAAATCACTAATCCTTACGATCCTGGTCAAGATAGTGGGGCAAACTTATTAAATTATTGTGTTGTCATCGGTCGTTGATAAATGTGCGAAGTTTCAATTTAGTCCGACGTTTTGAAGTGGGTGAGAATCACAATCAAAAATTCCGCTGTAAAACGATAATCCTGAAGATTCTGATCAGGATATTGGGAAAAACTTATTAAATTAATGTAATGTCATTGGTCCTTGATAAGTGTGTTACATACCGTTACATACATAAATAAATACCTAAATACCAAAAAAGCTTTGCTGTTTTTCCAAAAATAAACATATTGAAGTTTGCCACTTCGTAAACATTCACCTTGTCTATGTATGAAATCATGTAATCGACAGAAGTTTTTTTTAAACTTCGAACTGGCACGGTACCTTCATAAACTTCTCTAGATTAATACCAAATATGATATAAACGATGTATTGATAATTCGCAATGTTTGACAATTTGTATATTTGTCTCATTTCGAATAGCGTGCTGACACTTATGAGTCTGACTTCATCTGTATACGGAAAAATAGTTTAAATATTCGTTCTACGAGAATTGAAATATCCATTCATATTCGTCTGGATATCGATTCAGACGGTTACTTGATAATACCATCTAACAAATTTTAAACATTTAAATACATTAAAATTACATTAAGGTTACGTAAGACATTGTATGAAAGAACTATTGTATACTATATATACAAAAACATGCCATTGAATATATTTAATTTACATTAAAATTATATAACTCTATAGATTTTTTTTTGTGAAACTAACAAGCTTCTAGTAAATGTATATAAAAAAAATGATGGTGATGATATCCACCACAAAATCATCTAAGAGATCTTACTCAAAACATCAGAAGGAGTAAACTATGTGTACTGAGATATATACTATGAAGATGTCACGTCATATCATATTTACACACGCATCGATGGCAATCATATTACCGAAGGATTTATCTGCACAATAAATAAATACCAGCACACTATTATTGCTTCGTTTACCAAATTCATGGATTCATATCGGACATAGACATATTGATTATTTATGAAAAAGTTCAATAGGCAAAATATTTCTTCTTTTGAAATTAAAAAGCTAAACAAAAATAAAAATTGTAAGTTTTAAAATTGATTTTCCTTTCAGTTTTTATATTGGTTTTGGTTTTTGGTAAAAAAATTATAGACGCGAAATCGTTTTTTCACAAATCTACTAATATCCGATATATGTAACACCTTCAATATGTATCAGTTCCAAAAAGTACAAAATTCATCACGTAGGCGCTACGTAGACTAAGTGAATGGTTTCAAGAGAATGAATCGTAATGAATATGTCAGTAGATATATTGTTGTTTTTTTTTCATACAACTATATGCATGATAAATTTATCCAATTTACGAATATTAAGATAGATGTTCCAAACTTGTAATGCCCTCTATCTCTTTTAATGCGAACCAGATCTGAAACCTTACCACCTAGTAGATAATCGAAATAATAAAATAATAAAACATATTTAATGCTTTTATTATGAAATTTCCAAATTAATTGTTTATTCGTATAAGAATATTATATTTTTCGGTCGACAGTTTTCGCATATATGAAAAAAAATTAATTCTATATTGAATTTGTTGGTTATTGTTATTGTTGTTGTTTTTGTTCCTTCTTGGTCGCTTTATACAATGTTAAAATATATGTCTTCTCCTAATGCTAATTATTGCTTTTGTTTCTTATCATTTTTTCTGTTACACTAATATTTACAGAAATATTTACAATTTAAGATTGAAAGTTAAAATTCTAAATATCTCTGTAAACATTAGAGCTTGAGGTAATGAATTATAGCAAACATGATTTTCTACAACTTTACCTTCATACATTTTTTGATTGGATATCTTTTATATTTTGTGTTTTCATCTTTCTCTCTGGCCCTCTACCGCCTTGACTTATGCCATTTATTAATAAAATTGGCCTCGCAAATACTAAAAAATCAGGTACGACATTTCAGTTTGATCAGGCTAAAATTGTGACCCCTAGAGAGCAATTTATGTATTCTAAGGAAATTCGCTAAGTTGACGCAGCTCTGCGTAACGAATTTTTTTATTTTTGGATTATTTTGAACAAAATGAAGAAATACAAATATGAAATTTCTATAAGAGTCACCCAAAAAGATATATAACAATATCCAGATACTGCACCAATTCGATATATATGGAACTAGCATCAGATTAGTTAAGAATTTGAGTTCCACACCTTTTTTGTCATAAACTATATAATACACTATTACGTTAATCAGACTTTGAGTTTAAATTATTTTGTCAACTCAGTCTTTTGAGTTGTTGTCGCTGATTTCGTATCAAAGAAAATCAAATATCTGTATCTACTGCATCACAAAATGTCTGCCCCACTATTGTTTCTTCGATATATGTCGGATTACCTACATACCATAGTGATTTTCATTATTCGTAACACTTTCAATTAGAAAAGTTGAACAATTTCGAGGCTGACGTTGCTTATTGTTTTACATATTCAAATTTTAAAATGAACTAAATGAATTAACAAATTAAGAATGTGAAGATTAAATTTAAAGCATAAAAAATCAATTGAATTTGTTTCTTTAAATTAATAAATAAAGTATTTTCTATAGTATTCTTTATTCTATAATTTATTCATTCTAAAATCAAAAAAACAAAAAATAAAAATTCTGTCTGCTTTAAATATAAATATTTTAGACAACTTAATCTTTCATATTTCTTCTATATCATCTGTATTATGTTATCTAAACCAAATATCTAATAACCAGCTACCCGATTTGGTTCAAGCATTATTATTCATATAGTACATACGATGTTTGATTCTTCAAAAATAATTAGTGTATTCGATATGTCTAATATGTATATATATATATATATATATATATTATATAGATTAAAAGATTATTAACATATTCAAAGAGAAAGATAATCAAGTCTAGGTTATTTGAAATTAATTTTTTAATATTGCCCCAATTCTTAAAATTTTTTTATTTTATAAATACGTATTTCGACTACAAAGAAGTCATCATCAAGATTTGTTACTCGTTGCTAATTTGGTGCGTGTTTTAACACCAAAGCATTGTGAGACACGCACCGAATTAGCAACGTGTAACGTATCTGACTCCATATCCCGGAGATAGTTACAGCTAATTCATACTAATGATGACCACTTTGTAATCGAAATACGTATTTATAAAATACAAATAATTGTTCTAGGAATTGGGGCAAAATTTGAAATTTAATTTAAAAAAACCTAGAGTTTACTTTGATTATCTTAATAATCTTATAATTATAAGATTATTAAGATTATTAATTGTTAACTTTGATTATCTCATAATTCAGTTGTAGTCAAGCTCGTAAATAGGGTTGCCACCTCTCCGGTTTTCGGCCGAAGTCTCCGGTTATCGAAAGTTTTCTCCGGTCTCCGGACGATTAATGTATTCTCCAGCAAAAATCAAAACTTAAAAATTGGTATTTTGAATTTAAATTGGATTTGGTATTTTTTTATGTTAAATTCTTTGTATAAAATATTGGTTTATATTTCACCTACTTAAAATTTCTTTGTAACCCTTGTTTTAGTGTTGTGTGAAAGTTTGTAACCCTTGAATTAGTGTATGTACTTACAAAAAGTAGCATGCGAAATTTTTGTATTGAATGATGTTTATGTTGGTCAAGTATATGTTTATATTTTACTTTTATCTTAATATAATAAAATATAAAAGTTTTATAGTCTCCGGACGAAAAATTTTCGAAAACCGGACATTTTCATAACTCCGGTTTTGAGATTTTTTAGAGGCGGCAACTCTACTCGTGAATTGCACCAGTGAATGACTAGATTATTTTACTTATGGAATAAATCCATATCACATCGCTAGAAATTATTAAAATAAAATATTTCGGTAAATTAATTAAAAATTGATTACAAATATCCTGGGATAATTTTGTTTGGCATAGCATATATTTTAGATTAATGTAAAAAAATCGGGTATGCATAGAGAATAGGCTACTAAAACAAACTGATTCGTCGTTCGTTATTTGTTCATTCAATGTAATACAAACTATATTATTTAAGTTAGTACGCCGCGGTGTGTCTATATAACCTCTATCCTCTATCCATAAGAACATACTACTGTCAGTTGAAATCCATTATATAGAAGGAGTTAGTTACTTGGACGTCACATATTTGCGCTTCACTGCACTAACTTTTAAAAATGCCGTATAAAACCTTTATATATATGTGTGTGTGTGTGTGTGTGTGTAGTCATCATGTGTTTAGTTGTATATAGAAATACAGGCAGCAAGATATTAAAAGAATTTGGTACAATGTTTTTAAGTGTTCTTAGATAGATGAATTCTAAAATTATATATACGGTGATTTCATACCATCGGAATTTTCATTTGTTTCACACTTCTGTATTCTTTTTTGTGTGTCTTCACAATTTACTGAACTGAATTATTTTTTCCTTCACTGGTTTCATCAGTGTACTACTTTGATGTTAGGAACATTAACGAAACACAAAGATACAGCAAAGATTGATTTTTTTTTTTGAAGGTGTAAAATATATTGTTTATGGTTGACGAATTTTTTTCAAGTACGGCATTATTCAATTAATTAGTCCAATTAATTATCCAAAGGAAGTTGCACCAATAATTCAAAAATTTTTGCATACTCTACTAATTTATTTTGATGAAAAACCAATAATGACATCATTAAATGCAGCGTATGAAATTATTTCAATTATAACGATGTTTGTAATTCAATATTGTGTAATCTAATGTAATGCAAGATTCCAGTGACGGTTCAAAACATATTTTAAGATATCGTCCAATATATCTACCGATCGAGGGAAAATCCGTGCTTGATGAAGTTATAGATGCTGAAAGCGCTAGTGCTAATGCACCTGTCATAAAACTCAAAGACAATATAAGCAATTATATGAGCCAAACTGAAAAGTTTGAGATTGAGAAACAAAATGCTATCCGAAGACTAAGTGAATCTTCTCAATCATCTGTGCCAGACAGTCTAGAAATGACTTCAATAACGTCAACAAAAGAAAATCCTTCTAGTTCTAAGGTACAAGAAAATAATATCTCCGAAATAAATTCCAGAAAAAATAATCATCCAGAATGGCAAGGTAATGACTTTACCATTGTTGAATCAAGAAAAAAGAAAAGAAGTCCAGATGCAGAAGAGAGGAGAGTACGGCAGAAAGGAACTCCTCAAGGTCCAGTACTAATTACGAACCGCTTTGAAGTTCTGCAAAATCTTCCTCAACCGCCAGAAAATAAAACTTCAACAGCTGTTAGCGAGAAAAAAGATCAAGTACAACCAATTTTCGTGTGTAATGTACTCAACTTCACAGAATTTGAAAAGGACTTGACATCAACTGGCTTTAAAAATAAGTATATGTGCAAGGTTCTGAACAACCAGATTAAGATTACTCCTGTCGATATTCCAACTTACAGGGATATAATAAAATACTTCAACCTTAGGAGCGTGAGTTATGACACTCATAGGCTGAAGCAAGAGAGGCCCTTCCGCGCGTTCTAAGAAACGTTCACCATACCACAACTCAGGAGGATATAACAACCGACCTTGTGGATCTTGGTTATGTTGTGGAAAACGTGGCAAATATTAAACATGCCAAAACTAAAGCACCTCTACCAATGTTTTTCATTGATTTAAAGCCAAATGAAAACAACAAACAAATTTACGAAGTGACAAAACTTGGTAACAAAATCGTCAAGTTTGAGCCACAAAATAAAAAACGAGAAGTGCCTCAATGCAAAAAGTGCCAAAGATTCGGACATACCAAGAATAATTGTGGACGCACATATCGTTGCGTGTACCGAAAACCATCGCACCAGTGCGTGTAATAAAAATCGTGATGTGCCAGCGGTTTGTGTGAACTGTGGTGAAAATCACCCAGCAAATTATAGGGGTTGTGAAGTGTATAAAAAACTCCTTCATAAAAGATTTCCCATACTCAGAAAAAAACAAGCAGAAGACTCTAACTCTCGTGCTCCAACTCCCAACTACATCAAACAAAACTTTAGTTTTGCACAAGCAGTTCGTAACCAAAAACCCACTATTAGTGTTGATGCCGCCACTGATAACGAAAAAAGTAATGACGATTTTATTATATTCATGAAACAATCATTTATTGAATTAAAAGATACGTTTCGTGATGTTATGAAACAAAATACCATAATGGTCAATCTCTTGACTGCCCTTGTTTCTAAAATGAAATAATGGTCCATTCAATAAATGTTGTCTTATGGAATGCAAATGGTTTAATAAACCGCCGTTTAGAATTTGAAACTTTCCTCGAACACCGCAACATAGATGTTGCGCTTATATCTGAAACCCGATTTACGGACAGAAGCTATCTCGCTATATGAAACTTTACTGTCTACGACACGAAACATCCAAGTGGTCGATCTCAAGGTGGAACCGCTATTATAATAAAAAATAGCCTGAAACATCATGTAACAGTTAACAACTGTACCGAATATCTTCAAGCTACAAGTGTAGTGGTAGAAGATTGGATTGGTCCATTGACGTTTTCTGCCGTTTACTGTCCCCCAAGACATGCAATAAATCAGGTAAATTTTCAAGATTTTTTTGACACTCTTAGCCATAGATTCATTTCTGGCGGAGACTATAATGCCAAGCATACCCACTGGGGCTCACGACTCATAAACCCCAAGGGTAGGAACTTGTATAAAGCTATAGAATCTAAAGGTCTAGACCATATTTCAACTGGAGAACCTACATATTGGCCATCGGATCCTAATAAAATTCCTGATCTATTAGATATATTCATAACTAAAAATATGTCACGTAGATACTTAAAAAATCACTTCCTGCAATGAATTATCTTCAGATCACTCCCCTGTGCTACTCACCATAAATACGCAACTTATTGAAAAAGATATACCTCCATGTCTTTTCAATAAATATACAGACTGGGATTATTTTAGAGACTACATGGACACAAATATAGTTCTACAAAAGCCTATAAAAACAGAAGAGGAACTTGAAATAGCGGTAGTAGATTTTACACAAACTTTACAATCAGCTGCATTTAAATCAACGCCTACAATTTGTAACAAGAGCAGAGTTAACACTACTCAATCCGATGCTGTACGGAATTTAATTCTAGAAAAGCGGAGATTGAGAAGAAATTGGCAGCAAACAAGGTACGCTAGAGATAAAAACGCATTCAACACGGCTGCTCAAAACTTAAAACGACTGTTGGAGAAACTAAAACAAGAAGCTATCCAAGACTACCTCAAAAATTTATCACCAACAGATGCTGCAGACTATTCACTCTGGAAAGCTACTAGGCGCTGTAAACAACCTCAAAAGCCTATACCACCTCTTCGTCGTGTTAATGGCAGCTGGGCTAAAAGTTCTAAAGAAAAAGCTGATTTGTTTTCTGACAGTTTATCCGAAATCTTTCAGCCAAATCCTGGAGAAAACTGAAATGAAGAAGAAGCCCTTTTTCTGGATGCTCCCTTACAGTTATCCCTCCCTATTGTTTCCTTTTCACCTAAAGAAATCAAATCGGTCATTTGGAATATCAATAATAAAAAGGCTCCCGGCTATGATCTTGTAACTGCCCGAATTCTTCGAGAGTTGCCAAAAAAAGTTATTATCATGATGTGTACTATCTTTAATTCCATCCTGCGCCTAAAATATTTTCCTCAAATCTGGAAAGTATCGCAGATTATCATGATACTTAAACCAGGAAAGCCTATAAATGATGTTACATCCTACAGACCAATAAGCCTCCTACCGTTACTATCTAAAATTTTCGAAAAATTATTTCTAAGGAGGTTTTTACCAATTTTGGAAGAATCCAATCTTGTTCCTGATCATCAATTTGGTTTTAGATCCAAACATTCAACGATTGAACAAGTTCACCGAGTTGTCAGTGGCATTAACAATACTTTTCAAGAGAAAAAATATTGTACGGCAGCGTTTCTTGACATCAGTCAAGCTTTCGACAAAGTATGGTATCCTGTATATTATTATATAATTATTATAATAATATATTATATAAATTGAAAAAGAACATTCCAGATTCGTATTATCTCATTTTAAAATCATATTTAACTGACAGATATTATCAAGTAAGATTTCAAAATGAACTGTCTGATATACATCCTATTTTTGCCGGAGTTCCCCAGGGAAGCGTTTTAGCTCCAATTTTGTATCTTATTTATACACTAGATCTGCCAGTGAACGATGAAAACATTACTGCTACTTTTGCAGATGATACTGCAATCCTAGTATCAGATTCGGATCCATATGTAGCATCGGAAAAACTTCAATTAAGTTTAAACCAAATTCAGCAATGGCTGCATAAGTGGCGGATTCGTGCTAATACAAATAAATCGGTCCAAGTTACCTTCACATTACGCAGGGGAATCTGTCCACCAGTAACCTTAAATAACGCGATACTTCCACAAAACGAAGATGTCAAATATCTGGGTATGCATCTGGATAAACGTTTAACTTGGCAAAAGCATATATGGGCCAAAAGAAAACAATTCAATATTCAATTCAATAAATATTTCTGGTTGCTTAATCGTTACTCTAAATTATCCCTCGAAAATAAGTTATTAGTATATAAAAGCATTTTGAAACCTATATGGACATACGGTATTCAATTGTGGGGTACTGCAAGTGTGAGTAACATTGAGATTTTACAGCGTTTTCAGTCTAAAGTGCTGCGTGCGATAAGTGATTCACCATGGTACGTTCGAAACGATGACCTACATCGTAGTTTAAATGTGTCTACAGTGCGTGAAGAAATAGTGCGATTTAGTGAAAACTATATGTATCGTTTAGAAACGCATCCAAATGTGTATGTGCTTAATCTTCTTGACAATAGTAAGACCTTAAACAGACTAAATAAACTTAATATCTTAGAATTAAAATATAGATTTATGTGATTTATGACATTTTAGTGATAAATGTACTTAAATAATTTTAGTATATAATTCTTCATTCTTGTGTCTTCCATTGGGTAGACACAATTCACGATTTTTATCTTGTGATCACTCTATTCATAGTTCTTATTAGAACTGATAATAGTTAAAATTAGGATGCTAAAAAAAAAAAAAATAACGATGTTTGTCAGTGGCAAAAATGGGGGTTTGAAATTGGAGGTTTATCAAAATCGGATGACATTGATACACACAATTCCTTGCACATATTAGAGCATAAATTTCGAATGCCATCCGATTTAAACAATTGTAACTGTTTTTTTTCGTTTTTTGATTCAAAAATTCGAAAAAAGGGTCTTTTAGCGACTTTAAAGGCCTGTTTCAGAAACTGCCCCATCCTATCAGGATAGGATGGTATTTTTTTTACAACATATGGGGGTACCAATAAATAAATTCGCCAAGTTTGGAGCGGTTGCCTTATAACTTTTTTTTTCTAAATTCTTGACTGCAGAAACAGCCCGCGTGTATCGGACGGCAAAAAAATTGTTATTTTATAAATAGGGTATAAACTGTTAAGCAAGCGCATTGCATCTAAAATAGACCGATATATAACGATTATAGTTTATAGTTACTATGGAAACGACAATCAAAATTTTTTACAATAAAATATATTTTATGTATTCGGGTCAAACAAACACAAAATATTAAATATCTCTGTTAATATTAGAATAATAGAAAAATGTATAAGGAGTGAAGTTGTAGCAAATCAAGTTTGCTACAATTCATTACTCGATCATTTTTCTCAAACTCTAATGTGAACTCAAATACCAAATTTTATTACAATGGGAATAAAATTGTGACCGCTAGAGAGTTCACAGACATTTAAATAAGTACATATTTATATATATATATATATATATATATATATATATATATATATATATATATATATATATATATATGTATATATATATATATATATATATATATATACATATATATACATATATACAAATTTTAGCGATAGTGATTTTTAACATGTAATAGGTAGGATCGATGGACATTTGAAGAAATTTTTACGAAATTCCAACATTGATGCAAAAACAATAGCTGCATTTCCTTTGGAGGAAATTCGCTAAAAAATATATTTAGTCACATTTAGTCACATAAAAATTCAACCAGTTTAAACATTCTAAATTGTGATATATTGAACTTGATTTAATGTTTCAAATATATTGCATTCGAGTATACATATAGGCATCTGTAACCACTATGGCGGTCACAGATCGCCATGAACATTAATAAGATAATAGTTACTAAAGATCAATTTCCAAAAAAGAAGTGATGTATTTATACTGAGGAAATGAGAGTTAGAAAATGTTTGGTATAAATTTATTGTGAAAGATTCTCCGTAGTGTGAATTTTATGAGGATAACGACTATATTTATCAAAAAAATGATTCGTATGCATCTTATATGCAAATGATTCGTATAAATTTATTGTGCAAGTCATGAGAAGGGTATTTCGTGTTTTACTGGAAAAGTTTTTTTTTTTAATATTAATTGTAATAAAATCTGATAACTTGCTAAGTAATACATGAAATACCTTGCTTAAATGACATTGGTTAAATAACTTCTTCCTCATTTAGATTGCATTACTTTTATAGGCGAACAGATTAAAAGAGGAAACGAAAACTTTCCACATTTTCGTTTTTGCTGGGATATCAATACTTTTTTTATACGTATACTTTGCCCTTTTGACTTCTTTTAGAATTAATTTTTAGCGGTTAGGTGAAACACACCTCAATTTATTTATTGAAACGGACGTTTTTAGTTTAAGACTGAAATTACTTGTTTCGTCTTATCTAAATCTAGAGCACGGGAGTGCGTAAGGCCGAGATTTAAGGGAGCCATTCGGACTTTTCACTACAGTGCTATTACTACACCTTAATTTAGCGTCGATTTTTAGGTGCTGTATCTTTTGAAAGAAAAGAGCTACAGTGTTGATATTTCGAATATAGATACTTTACGGAATTATAAGAAACAGTTTTTTCAATCAACGTTAACGAATTAACCGTTAAAAAGTTATTTCACTTCAAAAACGCAAAATTCGCGGGAACGCCTACAATTCTTGGTAACTAATAGATCAATATTCTACGATACTTCCAGATATGCTGTAAAGTTGATATTTGGTATGTAGGTAACTGTAGTACCCAAACCGACGGGAAAATTGCGAAAACTGGAAATTTGTGTCGGAAAAAAGGAAATTTTTACAATTTTCGTTTTAATTAAATTAGCCTTAGAACGCATATATTTATCTTATTCGTTGATATTTTTATAGAGTCCTATCTGATTGGATGACACTTAGGTATTTTAATATTGATTGTATTAGACCATTTAAAACTAAACACCCATGTAGAAAACACAGTGAACTATATTATGACTAAAAATTTCTTTAACCTATAGTAGTGAATTGGCTTGTTGTATACAGAAGTTGGCATATAGCATCTAAAAGTTAAGCAACATTAGTTAAAATCAGTAATTGGATGGGTGACCATTGTGTACAGATTTTTTTTTGTAATTTTGTAATAAACATTAATTTATATTCTCATTTTAACTTTTTTATTATATTTTGCATTGATCAATTATTATTTATTAACTTCAATTGTTTCAGTGCAACCCCCCGGAAAATTGGAAAAACATACTCCAAAATTACGTTTTTCTTTTTTATAAATGCTAGAAAGATAGAATTTTCACTAATAGACCCGAAATAACGTTAAATTAACAGAATATTTTGAAAAATTTCATTACCTATATCGCAACCACACCGAAAATGGGGAAAACATCCCTAAAACTGACTTTTTCACTTCTATTCATGATAGAAAGGTCGGTTTTTTTCCATTCGACGTGGAACAGTTTCAAAATAATAGAATTATTTGAAGGAAGAAAATTTTTCCATCACAATCCTTCGAACTTGGTAAAAACACCCCCAAAACCAACCTGTTTGTTCTATACATGCAACAAGATGCAATTTTTTGCAAACGACGCTTAATAGCTACAAATTAGGAAGTTATTTCGGAAAACTTAATTTTTTTTATTGCAACCTCCCGAAAAATCGAAAAAACACCCCCCCCCCCAAATTACGTTTTTCAGTTCTATATATGCTGAAATGATGAAATTTTCACCAATCGACCCGAAATAAAGTCAAGTTAACAGAATACTTTAAAAAATTTCATTTCCTGCATCGCAACCCCCCCCCCTCCCGAAAATAAGGAAAACAACCGTAAAATTGCCAATTCATGTCAGTTCTAGTTAGAGAGATGGGATTTTCTTTTTAAAGTCAAGTTAACAGATTACTTTGAAAAATTTCATAACCTACATCGGAAACCTCCGAAAAAACACCCCTTAAACTGCCTTTTTCACTTCTATTCATGTTAGAAAGATCAGATTTTTTTCATTCGACGTGGACCGGGTTTAAAATTATAGGATTATTTTAAAACCGTAAATTTTTCCATCGTTACCCTTCGCAAATGGGAAACACACCCCTAAAACTACCCCTTTTCTTGTATACATGCTAGGAAGATGCAGTTTGTTATATTCGACGCTAAACAGCTACAAATTAAGAAGGTTATTCAAAAAACTTTCATGGCTTCCTCCCAAAAAAAATCTTTAAAGCACCCCCGAAGCTACCCTTTTAACTTCTATTCATGGCAGAAAGATGGGATTTTCACCAATCGACCCAAAATAAAGTCAAATTAACAGAATACCACGAAAATTTCATAACCTACATCGCAATCCCCAAAAAGAGGAAAAACACCCCTAAAACTGCCCATTTCATGTTAGAACGGATGGTTAGTTTTATTCAACTTGGAACTGGATTAAAATAACAGGATTATTTTATTGGAGTAAATTTTCCAATCGAAACCATTCACAAATGGAAAAAACACCCCTAAAAGCACCCTTTTTCTTCTATACATGTCAGAAAGATGTGGTTTTTTGCATTCGACGCTTAATACCTACAAATTAAGAAGGTAATTAGAAAAACTTAAAACTTTTCCTCACCACTCCCAAAAAAGATGGGAAAACAACCCCCTAAAGTTCTATTCCTGGTAGAAAGATTTGGTGGAGAATTTCTAAGACATTTCTATTATACTGTTGGTCAATACCTAACATATATGAGATTCTATACAATAAACATACAAGTGTTACACATTTAATTGTTTTACCTCAGAACTCCGTTATTTATGAACCGATTTAGAATTTTTTGTTTTAAAGGGTTTGATTTCTCATTGTCACAATTATTATATAACAACCATACTATATTGATGTTTAAGCCTTTCAAAATGCGAGCAGAGCCAGTTGACGTTACATATCGCGAAGCGGTCTCCTTTGTATATGTGAATCTAAAAAGAGTAAAGTATCGCGAAGCGTAAAGAAACGCAAAGCATACGTGAAGAGTAACAAAACGCGTAGCGTTTTGTGCGAAGCCTTCGGCTTCGTATATTTAAGCCTTACAAAAAGGATTGATATCCGACCAAAAACATAAATGTAAGGAAGGGCCGAGATTTCGGGAAAATCCTTAATGTAATAGTTCCTTCTTAAAAAGTGATGATATGGAAGAAAGGACCGAACTATTTACAAAGTAAATAGCACTAGACTTCATATAATAGTTGCTTCTTAAAAAGTGATGATATGGAAGAAAGGACCGAGCTATTTACAAAGTAAATAGCTCTAGACTTCAAATAATAGTTGCTCTTTGAAAAGTGATGATATCCCATTAAAGAGCCGAGCTATTTACAAAGTAAAAAGCTCGGTAAACTATTAACTAAAAAAATTAATGAGGGGTAAATGGATTAAATGTAAGAAAAAATTTGGTTGAAATTTATTTCGTAAGTTTTCCCTTAGTATCTTTTTAAAATTTTATAACGCGGCAAGTTTTAAAATATTTGAAATCATCAGAAAAAATAACTTGCCGCGTTATATAAAATTTTTAAAACATACTAAGGGAAAACTTACGAAATAAATTTCAACCAAATTTTTTCTTACATTTAATCAATTTACCCCTCATAAATTTTTTTAGTTAATAGTTTACCGAGCTATTTACTTTGTAAATAGCTCGGCTCTTTAATGGGATATCATCACTTTTCAAAGAGCAACTATTATTTGAAGTCTAGAGCTATTTACTTTGTAAATAGCTCGGTCCTTTCTTCCATATCATCACTTTTTAAGAAGCAACTATTATATGAAGTCTAGTGCTATTTACTTTGTAAATAGTTCGGTCCTTTCTTCCATATCATCACTTTTTAAGAAGGAACTATTACATTAAGGATTTTCCCGAAAACTCGGCCCTTTCTTACATTTATGTTTTTGGTCGGATAAAATTCACCCAAAATGTTATTGAATAAAGTGGCAGTTTTTTTTCCAAAAGTACTGAGAGTTAAAATTTACTACAAAGTAAATTATTTCGGTTGGGGAGTCGGGTGAGTGATTTGTTGACAGGTTTAAAAACTTTTATACAGAAAAAGTTTAAACCGTAAAATATAAAAAGTAAAAATCAATTGCATTATGTAAAGTCGTTACCACCAATTTATCGTCAATTAAAAACAATTTATTCAATGTAGATGCAAACGAAAATGTCAATTTGTAGGCAGTGGTCTGTGTCATCAGTTAACTAACTCTCACTTCTCGCCTTTAGGTATTAATGGTACAATAAAGAAATATGTTATGTATGCACTTGTTACTAAATGCGTATTTCTAAAAGTGCATCCAAGTATGTTTACTTGTACATTTGCCCTCTAAATACAATAAACTTAATTTAAAATTATTTAGGTTAATCTTATTTAGATTTTAAAGCAGACGTTAAATAATTATACGGAATTTATGCCAACAATTGGTAGTTTAAACTAGAAACGTCAATCATCAATCAGTTTCGTCATCTCTATATTGTAGAACACCGAAAACTTTTTAATATTCGTTTTCATCGGTCCATAAAGTATAGTGCGGAAAATTTTGACCAACTTCGATGGAAAAAAATGCCGTATTAAGTGTGCTTAAAACGACATTTTGAATTCCTCGATTTCGAGGATTTATATAATATAAAAAACTATTGGGAACCTATAATGGATTTTTGTGGACACCGGCGTAGACACTATTAATTAAAGATAGATAGATTGTAGCAGCTGTCCTGGACGGCACACACTTCCACTATAATGTCCATTGTGGTACCTCAGGATGTGAGGATGTAAGTGGAGTGGAAGGAATTTTGTATTCAGACTAGGAATGGTTAGGTTGTGTGGCTGCAGCCGACTTTGATAGGAAGTATGCCGATATTCGTCTGGAGTTCGTGAAGGAAACTGCAGAAAACCTTCAGAAGCATAGCCGGTTACTTCGTTCTTGTCCATACGCCGACAGTTTAGTCAATCAACCGCGCGCCCTTTTTTTAATAATTGATAAACGGCGGATGTCGGGATTCGAACCCATAACCTCTCAGCTCCAAGTAGACAGAGCGTGTTAGACTGCTCGGCTACTTGGACGGTTACCAGTCAAAGTAGCCGAGCGGTCAGCGGTCAGCGGCAAGGCGTTATGTCTGCGCCGCATGCAGTACAAGAACAAAGTAACGGACTATGCGAAGGTTTTCTGCAGTTTCCTTCACGAACTCCAGGTTAATATCAGCATAGTTTATATCATAGTCGGCTGCAGCCGCATATCCTACCAATTCCTAGCCTACTCACAAATTCCATCCACTCCACTCACATCCTCACATCCTAAGGCATCACAATGGACCTTTTGGTCGAAGTGTAGCCCGTCCGGGGCAGCCTTTACAATCTACCTCTACTTGGACGGTTAATTAAAGCTACTATGAAGGTATAAAATTATCAATTTTGTGTATTGGAGTATTGATATGTATAATATATACATGGAAAGTTTGTGGACAAGTCTAACGAGCTGTATCGTGGTGAAAAGCTTTTTCTGCTTTTTAGTTATACTAATTTATTAGAAAATATTTCCTTTTCAACTAATTTTGCAGAAATATGATTTCCTCTTGCCATTCATTTTTATCGACTATATTTCCAGTGCACTGAAGGTTGCATTATTTCTGGTTCGGCTTAAATAATACGTAATAAAATTGTAAAAATTGCTTATAAATCAACATTGTTGGTTAATGGATTCAACTAAGTATGTAGTCTTGAAAAGAGATAAGACCTCGACTATTTTTAAAACAGCTCGAAATATTTGTTAGCCTTTATAAAGAACGCATTGGAATTTATCTCGAACGAACTAAGTTACATAACATTTTTGAGGAACAGTAAAACTCATATTATGTATGTGATTTACTGTACCTTAAAAATACTCTTGTAATGATTCAAATTGATAAAATCAATAGTCGTTTCACTCATTATTTTACATACAACAGTCACATATACATTGCACCATGTTTTTTTTTGGTTTAAAGAATCACAACCTCTACATTCAGACTAAATTGTGTTTATAAAGATTGTGTGGCATTCCAGATTACCAATAAGTTTAATATCAATAGTAATATTGAATGTGGCCGTCACCGAATTTCCTTAGAATACATAAATGACTCTCTAGCGGTCACAATTTTAGTCTGATCAAAATGAAATGTCGTATATGATTTTAGTATTTTCAAGTCCAATTTTATTAATAAATGACATACGCCAAGAAAAATAGTGGGGCGGGGGTGGGGGGGGGGTATAAAGAAAGAAGAAACACGAAATATAAAATATCTCTCTTAATATTAGAACAATCGAAAAAAGCGTAAGGAATATAGTTGTAGAAAATTATATTTGCTACAATTCATCCCCTTATCATTTTTGCTCAAACTCTAATGTGTACAGAGATATTAAGGAATTTAATTTTCAATCTTAAACCGTCAATATTTCTGTAAATATTTGTGTAACAGAAAAAATGATAAGAAACAAAATTACAGTAAAACTTAGTACTTACAACTTTACTAATAAATTTTCACATATATATATATATATATATATTTACATATATATATATATATATAAATATATATATATATATATATATATATATGTATATGTATATATATATATGTCCATAGATACGTATACATATATAAATTTTACAGATGATGATTTTTTACATCTACTAGGTAGGATCATAATTATTACTTAGGTAGGATAAATTTTGACTTCGGTACGGGACTAATAGCTCTATTTACTTTCAGGAAATTCGCTAAAATGGCATAATAGCCATAAACCAGTAACGTGTTGTCACATCTATACATAGTATAAAAAGAAGTCCGCGTCTGTTTATTTATCCGCTAACTCTTTTTGAACAACGCAACGGATTTTGAAACGGTTATCACCATCACGTAGTTAATTTTTTCTAAGGTTTATATGAATAGTACATCCTAAATAAAAATTCATATGTATAAATAATAAAGATATTTCGAAAAATATTTACTTTCATGGCTTAAGTATTTAATTTTAGTTCAATACACCAAAGTTACATATCACCATAGTTACATATTATACAATTTTTTTTAAACTCTCGCATGTGATCTGTTATAATAGTGCGGATATAACCATATATTTGGCTGTTGTATGTTGTCGATTCTCCGATCAATGCGTTTAGATCATAGTGTAGTAATTAACCGTGCGAAGCAAGGCCGGATCGATAGTTAACAATAATTCAAATTCACATCATTTAAAATATACCTACATATTTTGAGGGAGGCGTAAAATGCCGTGTTTAATTAATCTAAATGGTTTAAAGCTGTGTATTTAAAATGCTGTATTTAATATGATAATTGTGAAAAAATAGAAATTATTTTTCAAAATATATTTAAAATTTTATGACTTGACTTATCTTAGTAAAACGTGTCAGAAAATCTGAAAACTTGAACGACAAAATTAAATATAAATGCGAATAGTAGGGTGAACTATTTTTTTAAACTGTTTAATTTGAGAAAGAAAACGTACCTAATACAATAATAATGTATGCAATGTAAACTATAATTTTGAATAATCATTGCTTCTTAAAACAACCTGAATGTTAATTATTGGGAATGTGGCCGCTTGTTTATGTCTATGGCGGTTCGCCGTAAATATTGACAGATGATTATACATGTTCAATTCAGAATAAAGTACTGACCATGTTATACCTCAATTTTTGTTGCATAAATTATGCAGTTAAAAATTACTAAACGAAATATAATTGTTAGAATACAAATAATTTTTAAACAGAAACAACACATTTATTAAGTGCTATTTTAAGATACGAACCAACTAACTTTTAGTAAAACGAGGTTATAGGCTTACTTACTTACCTAGAGTTTTGCAAAAGCGTTATTCATAACTATTTATTAAAAGCAAAAACCGCGAATTCTTACAATTTTGTATGTTTATAAGGATATTTGGAAAGGACTTAATTTGAATGGATATATCTTGCCCATTCATTCCAATCAATGGATTGTGCTTCTACAGACAAAAAGTAATTAAAATTTTTTTTTAATTTCGCAATCAATATCTCGAAAATGATATCTCACAAGAAAGGCCGGCAACAATGAAGTTGTCAAAACTCCACACAAAGAACGCTTAAAGCTATAAAAAAACCAATTACACAAAACCCAAAAATTTTGTAGCCAGTTTGGGCGAACCACAAGACGTGAAAATCGGGTTCAGAAGTATACAGCAAGGTTAGAACTTGAACACATAAACTCTATATCACTTATTTGATATAGACATAGAGGTAAAAAGAACAGTAAAATGCATGGAAATATAATAAAAAAATATGTGAATATACCCTTGTTTTGAATAGTACATAACTACAAATTCTAAAAAACATAATTATATTAACAAATAAATAAATATTAAATTATATAAAACAAAAATTTAAATAAATTATATCCCTTATGTATTACAGTAATTTTTTTTATTATTAATTAATTTGTGCATTTTATCAATTTGATTTTTAATTGCTTGCAAATAATGTAAACAATATCAATTAATTAATACATATGAAGCAGGTATGTTGCGGATGCGAAATTTTTGATAACCCCCGATTGCGGATGTGTATATTTTAAGGCCTACATCTGTGGATTCGGATTTTGTTGTCAATTTTTTTTTTTAAATATACTTAATTTAGGTACATGAATAAGGGAAAAACATGGTTATAATATTTAATAATCTTTATATTATAATCAAAGTTTTACTGCAGATGAATACCGGCATAGTTCCTATCATAGTCGGCTGCAGCCGCATATCCTATCAACTCCTAGTCTATACACAAAAATTCCTTCTACTCCACTCACATCCTCACATCCTTAGACATCACAATTGACCTTATGGTCGAAGTTTAGTCCGTATAGGGTAGCCTCTACAATCTATCTATCTATCTACGTCGCGTAGTTGGTTTAACATTAAAGTAGTTTCTTTTCTTTAATGGTAAGATACTTAGCGATTGTGCTCCGCATTTGCTGTAGGTAGTATCGGCCAACGACTTGGCGTAGTTGGGCCCATAGTTTTTTTCCAGTGTATCGAACAACAATCTGGGCAAAAGGAACTAGAGTTGTATTGTGATTGATTGTGATAAGACACTAATTTCCCTTTTAACTAGTTTAATATTTATTAAGAAACATAGATAGATAGATAGATACTGTATTTAGACCGTAGTCATTACAGTGATTGATACAATAAACATTAATTAATTAATAATAAAAATAGTAAATAATTATGTAAATAATTATGTAAATATTTTTGTATAACTGAACCAAATTCGCAAAAACAAAACCACTACCAAAACATTACAAATTAAAAATTGTCAATAAAACACAGTAGCGAATTTTGTAGTTTCAACTAATGTTCAGTTGTTCACTCATTAACACAAAAACTTCTTAATTTTAGCGATTCTGTAATGTAGTTGTATATTGCGTATTGTTTGTGTATACTGTCACAGGTGAGCAGTTCGCCTAAATTATTCTCGGTGCTCTAGTAACATGACGAGTTAGAAAAACGTTTCTAATTGGATAAAACACAGGGCATTTTATTATAAAATGTTCCAAAGATTCCAATTCCTTCAAATTACATAATGAACATATATCGTTTGCATCCCATTTGTACAGTGTCCCTTTCGTTAATATTCGGATTTTCGAGTTATGCATGAGCCTTAATTGTGCTATTAACCGAAATAAGTCTAATGAAGCGTTAGTTTGTAGATATTGGCTATTCATTTCAGTTGGAAACCATTTAGATATTGTGTGAAATTATTAGGTAAGAGATTGTAAATAAATTTAACTACCATGGGGTGATGTTTTCGAGTTTAGGCCTTTTTTTGGACGCGACAAATCTTTCTATACAGAAAGCGAATACCGCATTAAGAATGGTTATGGATCTGCTTATAAGATCAAAATGCAACACTTGGGATACAAGGCTGAAATTATTTGACTAGATTGTAAATAGCACCTTATTATATGCAGCAGAAAATTGGTCATTAAGATACCTGAACATGCTAGATAAGGTCCAGAGTACATTTTTCAAGAAGCTCTTATCTCTGCCATGTTACACGCCACACTACCTTATTAGACTAGAGACAGGAAATCAAAATATTTCAGTGAAAGCTTTGCGTGCTTGTCTTACGTGGTGGCTGAAACTCTTAAAAAACCGGACGATAACTTAACTAAACAATGTTTTTTGTATCTAGTAGAACAGGATCTTAAGACTACTAATCTAATAAAATACAATTGGGCTAGCCAATTCAAAGAAATTCTAACATTGTTGAACTTTGAAAACTTGTGGTTACAACAAAACTACTGCATGGTAGAAAATGATCTCGAGAACATCATCACCAGTTACTCATCTCAATTGAGAAACGAAGATGAATGCGGATCTCTTACCTCAAAATTTCACACAATTAAGAAATATATGCATTGTGTTAAAAGTCCATTCTCAGATGCTCTACAACGAAATTGATCCGTGAAAAGGGATTTTAATCTTTTGATTGATTGTGATAAGTCACTATTTTCCCTTTTAACTCGTTTAATATTTATTATTAAGAAATATTGTGCATTGTTTTAAAAGTCCATTCTAGGATGCTCTACATTGAACTTGAATGAAACATTTTAAATAAATTAGTTGCTCTTCAGACGCGTACGTACGTATGTTTGTTTATCAAAACATTGTTGACAAATTTGTATGTTTACTTTCACTCTGATATTTTATGTCCAAAATTTACGAGCCACTTGTTTTTGAATTTAAATTTAAAAGAAAAACTTGTATGAAGAAAGTGAACTTTCAAATTATACTACAAATATTCGAAAACTCCTTTGATTTTGAGAATGCTTAGGTTGTAGCGGCTGTCCTGGGCAAGACACACTTAGACCATAAGGTCCATTGTGATACCTAGGGATGTGAGTGGAGGACAAGGAATTCGAAGATGCTTAATAAATGGACAACAATTTCAGCTGTAAGTCAATTGATATATAATGTAGAGACTGTTCTTTCTGCGGGAATTCCGTAATTAAAACATTCATAAGAAATATACGGACGTAATATTAAAGATCCATATCCAATGTATGTCAAAAAAAAACATTTTATCTAGATTTTTAACACTATAAATTATAACACAATAATAATTCTTCATTCGAGTAGTTCTTTCGTACGTTGATAAAGTATCTACCAAGCACAAAAAACGAATAAACTACCAGAAAACATATAACTATTAACCCATATATCTGTAAAAGAATCCATAAAATTTTACGGTCGTTAATATCAATAAAAGATATATTAAATTTATATGAAAAATATTACTTCTTATACAGATAATATCTCATATCTTTATAGGTACATACAGTTTTCTTATTTTAAATTTAAAGACTGTATATTATGTACTTATTGAAATATATTTTATCATGTTTTAATGTATATATATATATATATATATATATATATATATATATATATATATATATATATATATATATATATATATATATATATCTATATATATATATATATAATATAAAAAAGGTGTTCAATTTTTTATGTGCAGGATGACTTACAGTTGCCAGCTAAATTATTTAACCAAGCTAAACATATAAACCATATAAACATACTAGGCGTAATGATTTTTCTATCGAATGTACTTGTGCCAAAAATTTTAACGATACACAGCAAGTATATTTATCTATATAATGTTTTAATTAATATACATCAGATCGATGACATTAAGCTGAACAATACGGTATTTACTAAGCTACTAGCACTAAACAAACAAAACTAATTTACAATATTATTACAATATTATGAAAGGAAAATCTTGACTCTATTTAAAAAGCACATATTCGAATCATCTCATTATTATTATTTTTTAAATAGTAGTTTAGAGCACCGAACAAAACCAAACAAAAACATATCTAATACGAAAACCAAACGGCTATGTCTCAAAACCCAATAAAGACACACAAAATATTACATACTCACATACATTAACTTATATTTGTAGATGTACAGATGGCTTAAATTATCTCTCGAAGTGACTGACTAGGACCAAAGGGTAGGATACGTAGCCCAATGTCAATTGGCCCTCTTCGTAGGGTACGAATATGTAAAGAATAAAAATAGAATCCCCTAAGGTCAAGAGTTTACTTTGTTTGATGGTATAAGGCGACTATTTACAAACGCCTTAGAAAATTAAAATAGTAAAAAGCCTCGAAAAACTATCGCTCTTAGTAGTTTTATCTCCCATATTGATCTACAAAGGTACCGGACCGATTAATGTACTACATATTTACCAATATCTCAAGACGAACGATCTATCCGATTAGGTGAACTTTCCATCTACTTATCGGGATTATTGTTGGGCAGGATCTCGCATAACAAGTCTACCTAATGGATTGCGTGTATATAGTGGAGTGCCGTAACTTTTGAAACGTTTTTTTAACAATATATGAAAAAATGTTAAAAAAAACTTTTTATCCGATCTTAATTTTTTAATTATTTTTAAAAAAAATTAATTTTTCAGAGTTTTCTTTTATTTTTTTAGTTTAAAGTTATATTATAAAAAAGGAGAACTATTACAAACTTGTCCTTGGGCCTTAAGGGACTGCAGGTGTACAGGTGAGGGGTGCCTTTTTGTAGTTTTTTCAAGAGCTATAAGCTGATGTATACTAATTTTTTTTAAGCTCTTATTTTTTAAAAGGTTTCAGCTGAAAGAGCATGAAAACATTACTATTTGCGAACATATGCAAACTTGAACGACCATATCTTACTCAATTTTTATCGTACAGAAAAAAAAAATACTAAAATTTTCAGAAAAAAACCTACTATTTTTAATTCTTTAAAATTTTGCGTATCTTTCGTAGTTTTTGAGTTATTTTTAAAGAAAGGCAATTTTTTGCAAACTTGCAAAAAAGCTCTCTTCACTTCAAACTCAAATTTTTTCAAAACTAAGCACTTTAAACCGGTCAAACGTATAGAGCATATTACAAGTACATAAATAAAGTAAACTATAAAGTGGTAACGATCATTTTCAATTTTTCATTTCTAATTATTGGTAATTAGGGGGTGATTTTCACTTTTTTTTTTGCCGCCAAAAAAATAGGGACGAATTTTGTTTTTGTCATAACTTGCTTAATTTTGATACTAGGAACTTCCATAAAAAAATATAATGAAGCTATTTTTAAGCACTTCAAAAAAAGTTCCATGAGTTTCCCCCGAAAAATTCATTGTTTTTGGATATTTCACGTTGAAACTTTTGATTTTGGCGTTTGACGGAGAAGAACCAACCTTTAACAAGCTATTACTCCATTAGTATTGGGCCTAGTGATATTTTAAACCCAGTATTTTTTGTTTGTTTTTTTATAAGCTGTTAGTTAGTTAGTTATTTTTACTCCGAATGATTTTTTTCATAAAATAGTTAGAGTTATTCATGAAAAACCATTTGAAAAAGTGTTTTATTCTTGTTGAAAAATTGACGTTTTCACTCTCGAATAAGTCGAAAAGTATTGACTTTCAGTAAAAATTCTATAGTACAAAAGTTGCTTAGAATTAGTCAATCTATCCATTCCCATACTTATTTTAAATAAAAAATTTACAATTTTTACGCCTTACGGCGCTCCACTAATAAGTGTTGACCATCTTGTGTAGTTGTCACATTCGGACGTCGCAACAGAAGACATGAAAAACCGTCTGGTTTAGGGAGCACAACAAAATCTGTCTGACATCAAAACTACCAGTAAATCTAGACGTACGAACCGGCTACTACCGAACAACAAACGAACATTGCACGCATGGAGAAAGGACAAATGAATAATATAAAGTAATTCATCTAGAGCACGGTAGTGCGCAAGGTCGAGTTAAAGATATTATAACTTATAAGCAATAATACTAGGTTCATTTCACTACTAATATTACTACTTTTGTGTTTTAGTGAAATTAAATTGGTTAATGTATTATTATGTTTATTAAATTAATTCAAAGATTTATTAATTTAAGAAAATCTTTTTAATTCTGCTTGCTTCAAATTTATTGTTGTCAACTGTACATGATACATTCATACATACATGGTGCACCAACTACACCTCAACGCTGAACATAATATTAAAAATGTTTCTTTTCTAGGAATATAAAACTACACTACGGCCATATAAATAATAAAATATTTCGTTCTTTATTATACTTCTGTACGACAAATTATTCACATCTATTTCGACATTATTTTTTTTATCTCCTTATATGTTATAAGGAGATACCTACAACATTGTAAGCAACAGTGGTATTGTTTTTACATTTAGAAATCTTAAACTCGTTGTAAAAGTCTTATAATTTCTCAATTGATATCCAGTACGGAATCCTAAACTCGTTGTAAAAGTCTTATAATTTCTCAATTGATATCCAGTACGGGGATGTATGCCTGAGACCAAAATATATCAACTAAACAAAAGACAAAATAAGATTCAGCCCGACTTTGTAAAGCTTGAATGAGTATTCTTCATTCTCCTTAATGTTTATTTAGTTTTAAATGTTGTGAGTGGGTGAGACTATCTGTTTTGTAAATTTTGAATCCTGATTCTATTTTTCATAGCCTAAATTTTGATACCTTTTTATAATTTTTCGGTCAAAAAGCGTGTATCCCCCATACTACATTACAATAAACGTGGAAGTGACTAAACTTCATAAAATAGTCCCAACAATTTCTTTTTCAATGTTTACCATGTTATTAACATACTCTTTATAGTTAATTATAATAAAATTTTAGTTAAACCAAATTTTTGAAATCATATCAATTCTATAAATTATTATAAGTTTTATTATAAGTTTATTTCTTGTTTATGGTTGTACATAGAATCTTTTTTTGTTACAATTTCACTATGTATTAAAAATAATTAGATTACGGTTGTATCAGAGTGTCACAACGAAATAAAACGAAATAATTTTTAACAAAATTTTTAAAAATTTCGAGAACTTATAACTTTTATTGAATGATTCAACCGTCTCATTTCATAAGGAATATATGCTTATCATTGTTCTGTAGCATATTACATTGTTGGTCTAGTCGATCATTTACATTTTCAAGTTGTTAATCTGTAGCACGGCAGTGCGTACGATAAAGTTTAAGGGGGCCTGGCCATGAAAACTTAAAGTGACTTTTACTATAGGAAATATTAGGCCTCAAATTTCCCCCTTGTTAATTTTGAATTAAAAGAGTTTCAGAGTTTTCGAATATAGAAAGATTACGTCATTTGAATACTCCGTTTTCAATCTGATCGTTAAGGAATAAATAGTATTAAAGATGTTTTAAATCAAAAATCGAAAAAGCGTAGCCACGCCCAAAAAAGTAGTAAGGATCTTAATCTCATTTAGTACTTCCCGATATACTATAGAAAATAGATAGAAAAATAATGACAATCGGAAATTTCGATCCCGAAATCGAAAATTTTGGTACGTTTTGTTCGGTGAATTTAACATTCTAAGATATATACGTTTTATACTGCAATTTTATAGACTGATTCTGAATTGCTACTGTTGAGCTAAGATTTCGTATTTGCTTTTGACTTGAAATTTGACAAAAAAAATTGTACGACCTTAAAAAACATTCAAAAGTGTGATAAGTTCAACCAATTGGAAATGCGACGATGCAAATATTTGTAAATTAAAAATTTTTGTCAGAAGAAATTAGTTTCAAAATTTTAATTTTTTGCTTTACAAAAAGAATTGATATCCGATCAAAAACATAAATGTTTACAATTAATGTAACAACTAACTGAGTTAATAATAATAATAATAATAATAAGTTTATTTGTTTGAAGATTTTTACATTTTGTACAAAGAGGTTAAACTTTTAGCCCAAATGACAAACAAATATTTGAAAAAATTGGAAACTAGCAGTGAAAATAGAGTATAAATAACAACAATAACAAAATACAGATATAATAACATTAGTAGAAATAAATAAATGACATTTAAAGCCAAAAGATTCACTCATTCAGTAGAAATGACCTTGTGCACAGAATAGTCTTTACGAAATTGTATATTTTTCTGAGTTGTCCCGTATTATAAGCCATTTGTGACAGATTCAAATCTGGACCAACCATGTTAATTTTCTTCAAAAATTGTCTCCGAACATAGCTGTAGGAAGGACAAAACAACAGTAGGTGCACCAGATCTTCCTTATGATGTAAGTCACATAAAGTGCAGATCATTTCGCAGTTAATAGTGTACACAATCCTGTTTAAAACAATTCTTAGCACTATTTTACCACAGGTACGCAGCTGAGCCAAAAGACGAATGAATGAGATGGGGCAGTTCAATTTAAGGTAGTCTGCTGTATGATCATTAATTGTGAGCTTATGGTATATAAAGC
Organism: Nineta flava; assembly: GCA_963920215.1. NCBI lineage: Eukaryota > Metazoa > Arthropoda > Insecta > Neuroptera > Chrysopidae > Nineta > Nineta flava. The sequence continues at coordinate 29,408,442 of OY986043.1, forward strand.
TGTAGCCCGAGTTATTTGCTTTTTCCATGTCCTTCTTCCGAAGAATATCACTGTATGATGTCAGAAGAGCTTTTATATCCAGGTTTCCGGTAATATTCTCCATCCAGAGGTTTGGGTTAATAAGGGATACTATTTTGCTTAGCTGACAGACCCAGTTGTATTTGTCGTTAGGGTATGGTGAACTTGACGCAAGGTTCTTCATACGATTGTAACATATCTTGGGTAATCTACTGTCGTTCATTTTCAAAATGTTACGCAACCACATCAAACTTAAATAAAGTGCCAAAACAGACAGCGGATTAGTACCAGTTTCAAGACGTACAATATACCCCGGAGTGTTTCTAGGTAATTGGAGTAGCTGTTTAAAAAAGTTCACTTGCACAAATTCTATCTCTTCCAAATATCTTAATGCCCAAATTGGAGCAGAATACAGCAATGTATTAACCACTATAGAATTATACAGCTGAAGTCTAGCCTCCCAAGATACACATTTGGAGCTCGCTAACATGGTCATGACTTCCGAGAACAAAGAAGGCGAAGAGAATGGGATGCCTAAATATAAATAATTGTTTGTTGTGTCAATATTAGCGCTGCCACATTTAAATAGATTAGTATTCCGAAGTTTACCACCCCTACGAAAAACCAGTACTTTAGTTTTTTCGTAATTAATTTTAAGTTCGTTCATTTGGGCATATTTATATAAAAGATCTAGCTTTTTATTTACGTCGGTAGGATTGTTTGCCAATATAACTAAGTCATCAGCATAAAGCAACAATAACAGGTCTGAGTAACCGTCAATATTAATACCTATTGCCCCACGGTTTCTTAAAAAGTCTTGGATATCATTAAGGAACATAGAGAACAACCACGGACTTAACGATTCTCCTTGTAGAACTCCTTCAGTAACGTTTATCGCATTACTAACGTTACCGTTACACTTTATTTGAATTGTTGCGTTAACATACATATTTCTGATTATGCGAATGAGTTTTGCACTTACACCACTGTGAAACAATTTATACCAGAGTAACGAGTGGTTTATTGAATCAAAAGCGCGTTTGAAGTCCACGAAGATTGCGTATACCTTCCGTCCTGGTAAGCGTAATTGTAGCGTAACTAACTGAGTTAATTGTTTAAATACCCAGTATATACTGAGTTGTATATCAATGTTTGAATTTTTAAGAGTTCTGCAAATTCAATTTTTATAAAATATGAATTAAGTGCAAATATTTGTTTTGTGTTAATAATATTGAAACAATAAGAATGTTCTAGCGTTTAAAAAAATGTACATTAATGTTTTGCGATTTTATTTTATTTTAAATATTAAGTTCTATATTTTATCGCGAACCATTAGTGAGTAAACACGATGCGTTACGTAATGATAACACACGTGTAGGAATAATCAAATAATGGAAAGTGTACCTAATACGAATCGTTGCATAATGTGGAGCGTTACATAATGTGATAACTAACATTTTTCTGCCAATTTATTTTATTATAAATTTTTTCATTGAACTTATATTAGAAAAGATATTGCTCATTAACGAACATGGCCTTTAAAAATCGAAAAGTACATTATTTACCGAGAAATTTTATAGCCATGAAGAATAAGTTCCAATTTTTTACTATTTAAATAATTGAAAATTATGAAAAATATCTCGCTAAATATAATTTTAGAAAACTTGATACAGTTTTAGATCCGCCAAAATTTTAATTAGTTCTTGAAACTTGGCTGCTTTGGTTTTGTATAGGTAAAATGATTTTTAAACCTATAATTTGTCTTAAGTCTCAGAATATTCCCAGGGCTGAAAAATATTTACTCGCGTTGACATAAGTCCAGAATATTGGTAAAAACAAGCCTTTGTACAAACTTCTTAATGGTACAAGATTGTTGATAAATACATGTGTTGATAAACACTAATGCAATAATTACACTACTCAAATGTCATACCAATGTGCCTCTTAGAACTCGAGGTGAATTAATATGACGTAATCCTGTGTAACATTTATCAGATTTTATTTTTAGTTTCGATTTTATTTTATTGCTGTACGATGGTCACTGGATTTCCACTTGAAGTTTTCTTATTACTATTTTAGGATTTTAGTATTTCATAATGTTGAAATACTTTTGTAACATTCGAACGTATTCTGCATGGCAACTTCATTATTTTTTTACATTTGAAGAAAAGACATGCATAATGCCTATACAAACAATTTTCTAGATTATTATTTTAGAAAAAAAAGCAGTCTGGAACATACTACATTATTTGTGCAAGGAGGAAACTATAAAAAAAACTTTACGACAAGTTTTAATACTTTCCATTCTACTGGCACTATTACCAGGTATGTGTATATAAGTATATATACAGGTGAGTTAAAAGTCATAGAGTTTTTTGAAAGCGTGGATAGGGGATGAAATTCTAAAATAAAAAGTCCTTGGACATTTTTACACCTGACCCACGGTTAATTAGATATTATTTAAATTAAGTAACTAAGAAGAGAAACGTGCTAACGGAAAAAAAATGGTGGGGCATTAACGCAGCGTCAGCAGAGATACGTGAGGGGAGCGAGCTCTCCATATCACTAACGTAGAGCGAGTTAACCTTATGCGTTTCAAATCCAGTACTGTTTTTATAGTAGAATTTAAAAAATTTTTGAATTATTCAGTTTTTATTCCATTTCTTACGATGAAATTTTACGGTGGCATTTGACAGTTGTTAGTGTAAAAATTCTTTAAAAAAATATTTTTGGGATAATCATAAAGATTGTCAGGATAGTTTTTTACAAAAATTCAAGATCTTTTACAAAAAACTCAGTTTTCGATAATTGGACTGAAAAAAAAAATCTTCCCAATATTTGCAAGCCTTCAATTTACTTGTTGTTAGTGTAAAAATTCTTTAAAAAAATATTTTTGGGATAATCATAAAGATTGTCAGGATAGTTTTTTACAAAAATTCAAGATCTTTTACAAAAAACTCAGTTTTCGATAATTGGACTGAAAAAAAAAATCTTCCCAATATTTGCAAGCCTTCAATTTACTTAACGAAAAGCTGAAAGTAAGTGTAAATTGCAATTGATTTGATCAGTGCAAAAAACATGCATAAATTCTTGAGTATATATATTTTTTCAATATTTTAAATTTTTTAACGAAAAATGTAGTTTTCAGGTATAATGAATCATTCAATTTCCATTGAGTTGAGAGTATCTCTGCTGCCGCTGCGTTCCTTTCCCACCATTTCTTTTCTGTTAACGCGCTTCTCTAATTGGTTACTTTATTTAATTTATATCTAATTAACGGTGGGTCAGGAGAAAAATGTCCAAGGAGTTTCCATCTTAGAATTTCATCCTCTATCCACCCTTTCAATAAACTCCATAATTTTTGACTCACCTATATATATATATATATATATATATGTATATATATATATATATATATATATATATATAAATGTATATATATATATGTATATATATATATATACATATGTATATATATATATACATATGTATATATATATATAAATGTATATATATATATATATATATATATATATATATATATATAAATATACATTTATATATATATATATATATATATATATATATATATATATATATATATATATATATATATATATATGTATAGTGTGTATATATATAGTGAGTGTTAGTATAATTGTTAGAGGTACTGGCTGTTAGCTTTCAATAGTAAAAACTTTCTCAGAAAATTAGTTTTTAATTGAATTTAATTCAGGAATGAAAAGAATAATAGTTTAAAAAAATGTATTCCTGTATATAGTAGCTATATTACTACAATTACAATAGTTTAGCATGGATCTGTAATAGGTACATTTGACCGTGGTATGATCGATCGATATGATATCCGGAGAAAACTTTTTCCTGCCTGTATGTTTCCAACTTTTGTACAGTTTCTATATAGATTGTCTCAGAGAACAGACAAAATGATTCAGTCAATTAATAATTTACTCAAAGATGTTCAATAAAGGGATGTTTTAAAATCCAATAAGTCATTTAGTATGGAATCGCAATGACCAAATGACCAATTGGATTTTAAAGTAAATTATTAATTGTTGGCAAAATGTAATCAGATAATTGTGTTTGTTCAACCTAAATTCAGTATAATTAACCATTTCACAATATAATTCAGACGATATTATTTATACCTGTATGTTTAAAAAATTTTAAAATTTATCAGTTCAAAAATAATTTTATAGTTTTAAGGTTCGTGCCATTTTTATTGTCTTTCATTCATCCAATGTTATATTTTGTATACCTGTTAAACGTGTTAAATAATTTGTATAATTGTCAATTCCAAAATGTTTTTCCAAAATTATTAGATCTAATTCACAAAATGTTATGTTCAGTACCTGATAATGTTTACCTTGTTGCAGTTTGTAAAAATTATTGATTTCATTTTTATTTCTGAAGAAGGAACTGTATTCCGAAACTAGTCAAATAATGTGATTTTACGAAAATTTCAAGTATTTGTTTTATTTAATAACTAGATGACCCGGAGAACTTCGTATCACCTACATATATTTCTGTAAAATGTGGTCAAAACTTAAGCCGAACAAAGTTGACACATCAAAATGTGATTTACTACACCTTCACGGATTCTAAGTCTGTATAAATAAAAAATCATAACACTAACTTTTTTGTTGGTTTCAGCACCTGGAATCGTAAATGATAAACAACTACATAGATATATTGAATTTTAAAAATATTATTTAATATCGTTTAATCTAGTGACCTGTTACTTGATCGACCATTTTGATATGAAAATGGTATCCGCCTACTCCCTGCCAGAAGATTAATGGATATTGTAACGCGTCATAAGTCCTATGGGTTTCAGACACACGTTTTAAGTCATGGTTCCGACGATGAAGCACAATATCTCTAGACTGCAAATTTTCTCCAACAACGACAATAGCCACTTCGTCGATTGTCGGAGAATTAAACCTCTTTGCATGCTCACCAGCAGGCGTTTTGTCAGCTTTAATGACGATATTATGGCTGTTCGATGGCATCCGATCCAATGCCATTTTGAACATTTTGACTAAGTCATTGTTCTGATGAAGAAACGTTTGCAGTTCTTGGACAATGGTTCGCTTCACTGTTGGGTTATGAGCACAACCCCTACCAACTTCCGCATCTTGATTGCCCATAAAATAAATATGCAAGAATTGATGACCCGCATCTTACAGTGGCAAAAGCTCTCCCAGTAGGTGATAAATTTGTCCTTGTATCTGCTTAACGCTTTACAATATTGACAAATGGTTGTCATTTCTCCAATTGTTACGGATTGATCGGCACAATAATCATTTTCCGGGTCGTAGTGGAATGCTACTCGTTCTAGGTTTACAGGACCACTGCGTCTGCGTAGTCGCTCTATTTCATTGTGTCGTGCTCGCTGTTGTTGTGTTTGGTGTGCCCGAACTCGTTCCATTCTAAGCCTATCTACTACATTATTATTCACTGTGGAACGTAATTCTGCCATACCAATACGAATGTTATCATTATCAGTCTCTGCGGTTTGCACGAGAGGTGGCTCGTCGCACATTAGATTGACTTCGACGACCCAAGTCAGGTCGTCTTCTCCTTGGAATTTTAAAACAATAACAGTAAATAAAGTTCTCGCGCACTGACAAACTGATAATAGATTTTAATAATAGTCTTGAAATTTATTTATTTTCTTTTTTCGACGACCAACTGACACTTTTATTTTTTATTTTTTTCACTTTTTTTATTTCTGAAACACAACGATTTTGTATTCCCCCCCATTTTTTTATCGCGATTTTTGGTATATCTCCCTTAATATTTCAAAAATCTAAAACTTGAAGTTGTTGGTACTTTAATATTTACATAAATATTTAATATATTAACATAAGTTTTACTTTAATATTTACATAAATATTTACAAAACTGTACTATATAACTATAAAATTATTTTATTAAAATTTTTTTTAAATTTTGAAATGTCAATTTTGATTGTCGTTTCCATAGTTTCCATGTTTTGTGACTGTGAAAGGTTAGTAAAATACTAAAAAACTTGGAAAAAAAAAATTGAAACAGTTTATATTGAAAAATTAAATTGTCGTTTTTAGTATTTTCCTTTATTTATTATTTATGTTTCTCACCGTTTAAACCTTCCTTGAACATCCAAAAATTTTTCAAGATCAAAATTAGCCAAATCGGTCGAGCCATTCTCGGGTTTTAGCGAGACAAACGAACAGCAACTCATTTCTATATATATATATATATATATATATATATAGATTATAATGGTTTTTCGTCAAGTAAAGACCCATTCAATTATTATAATGGATTTTCGTCCAGTAACGACAATACAAAAAAAAACATAACAATATGAATAATAATTGTTTATGTGGCTAGGCTATGAACAACTTTATCTTATGAATGTCCACATATAATATTTGTACACTTTAAAATATTTTTACTGTATATATTTCCTGATCTTGAACAAAAACAAACTAAATAAATACTCAGTACATTAAAAAATTTTTATTGCCATTAAATGATCATTTTATGATTTAATGATGGGTGACCTAAATTTAACGAAATATTGTTTTTGTATGTCATTCTCTATATATTGTAATTAAGTAGATATATCTATCTAATTTATTAAGTATTTATACAGTCTGTTTTCAGAAGCATTTCTAATAGGAACTCAATGTTAAATAAATAAATAAAATAGTTACTATAAAACCATATATAGACATACATACTGAAACTGAATGTCTGGACTAGAATATTAGCTGACCATATTATAGGGTCATTCTTCATTGACGGGTCTTTAGATTCTCAAAAATATTTTAGTTTGTTACGAAATAATATTTTGCCAACTGTAAGAGCTCTTTCTAATTGAGACCTGGAATCTGTATGGTTCCAACAAGATAGTTGCCCTGCACACAATCCCATGATAGTAAGGCTGCTCCTGGAACAAACTTTCCAGGAACGTCTTATGAGTGGTTTTGGAACTTTCAAAGCCGAGCGAGTTTTAATTTTTGAAATTAAAAACAATATCGGTAGACATTTAGAATCATTTTTTCAGAAAAACATTGTCAATTAAAAGCTCTTTTAATTACCATTTCAAAAATGGTATTTCTTGTTTAATTTAATTTAAATATTTAATTTGAGTTTATTTAGTCGATAATAAAGAACACAACTGCGTTAAATGCAATATTTCCTTCAATTCTATCAGGTTAATTTTAAGCTGGTTCTGTCAGTCAATTATCACAGATCTTTTTTTATACTGAAAGGCAAACAAATTGAATAGCCATTTAACAAGGGACTCAAAATATAAATATCTAGGGAATAATCGTCTTCGGTTATCAAAAATATTATCTCTATATTAAATTCAATGTTGTAGTCTGTATACAAAGGAAAACATTATTAATTACAGTATCAACAATATAATAATAATTAAATATATTTTTACTTATGTAATAATTATAGAAAGTACATAATAAAATGGCAAATAATTTTAATGTTTTATTTAAAATTCATTGTTCGTTCCTCAATTTGTATTACTCATATATATATATATATATATATATATATATATATATATATATATATATATATATATATTATATATATATATATATATATATATATATATATATTTATATATATATTTATAATTTAAATACATAGTATAATCAGGTCGGTAACCAGTTATAACCAGTTATAACCGGTAGAAATAAAATGACTATCTGTAATTACAAAAGTAAAATAAGTAAAAGAACGGAGCAAATCTAAAGCAAGTTGTAACCTTAGATAGATAAATCTTGGGGTACAAAGGTATTGCACCTCGGCCTTATGGTCTCCATTGTACTCCCTTTTCTACTTAAGTCTAACGATATCCGCTTCTCCCATATCTTGACAATAACCAGTTGCTTGCTGATCAGGTTTTCCTAAAGGTTCATATATCGGGGTGAGATGCACCGAATATTTCGTATCTGCTGTAACCGAGAGATTCGTAGTTAAAGATGATGTGGCTGGATGTTTCCTCTCCCTAGCCGCGAGTTGTCACATAATGGATCCCTTATGGCATCCTAATGTGATAATGCCATGTGATGAATCTGGTAACCTTCCGCAGTTGTATACTGTTCAGGTTCAGTACATCAAGGGATAGCCTCTAGGATGCATTCCGAAATAATATTTTCCCGAAGCTTTTGCTGTGATATATTTTCCCAGTGTTTATCACGGTGTTTAACATTCATCGTTTAGTTAAACTCCTGTTTTCATGTCTTTAGAATTCCTGAAATAGGCTCCGGGCCTATGGACGGTATTCCGACTTCTTTGCTAAGGTATCTGCTTTTTCGTTTCCTTCGAAATCACTGCGACCTGGAACCTAGATAAATTTAACATTGTTCCGTTTTACCAGTACCAGTAGTTTCTCTAAACAATCCTGGACTATGCCTGAGGTGACTTCAGTTGCAGGCAAGGCTTTAGAGCAGCATGACTGTTCGAGATAATACATACGTTCTGGTTTATGTAGCCTCTACGTAGATTCTCACGAACAAAAGCCAGTATGGTTCAGACTTCTGCTTGAAAGACTGGAATATTTTCCCAAGTTGAGGTTTATCTTTGCCTTATCTTTCCCCGTAAATTCCCACCCCGGCCCCCATCCCCAGTTTTGGAGCTGTCTGTATACTAAACGATTCCTTTCTTGTGATAGAGTGGTTCTCCTTCCGTCCACATTTCCCTCTTATGGACTACGGGAACGGTTTTGAGAAGGAGTATATTACATCTGTGCCCATTTCAAAAACGGGGTCTGCTCCACTCCAAAATCATTGGACTTATTATTAAAGTGATAGGTAATGAATCTTTCTCTATCATTCGTGTCACTTCCTCACTGGTTCCCAAACATCCTATAATAGTATGTATGTATATTTTTACCCACTTTTACTGTTGAAACAGAGATGATTTTTCGTAACTCTTTGGGAAACTTTGATATGATCATAGACGATGTTACCCTTACTTTCCATTCGTTACTATGTGGTAGACATCTAATACCTGGTTTTTATCCCATGTACTGAAAGATGTATGAAAAGATGTATGCTAGATGTATGAAAATTGAAGAAAACGTCTTGTTCTTCGTAAAGCTACCCACGTCATATTCCGACATGGGAGAATAAGCGAAACTACATTTAAGCAATTAGTTATATTTTTTATGAAAAATTATGAAACGAGTGTCATTAACACAATAATAATGTTCATTTATTTTATTAATTACCCTTGTAACACATATATAATATCAGAGGTGGGCATCGGTTGTTCATTTGAGCAACTGTGCACTCCATAAGCTGAGTGAGAGTAAGCAAGAGAGGTATATTTTGAAGTAAAACAGGACGATGTTTCAATACAGGGTGGCCTAACAATTATTGTCCAATAATTTATTTGATTTTATATGTTTCATGTGCATGAGTGAATATAAAAAGAATATGAAAAGTGCAAAGTTAATTTCATGTGACTTCCTGTGATTTAAAGATAATTGTTTAGCTAACATAGTAGTGTACTAACAGAGACATAACCTCCGAGAAGTCGATTCGGGTGACATTTCTGTTTACGTGTTTGTTACTGGATAAAGCAATAATCAAGGAACAGGGTCGAACTCAAAAATTAAATATCAATTTTTAATTTGTTAAATGTGTATGGAGTATTAAAATTTTTTGTTTGAAATTTATATTTTGTTATGTGGTAGTGTTTGTAAATTGTTAGTTTTTTTTTTGTTTGAAAGTTTAGGTAGTGTTTTAATGATCAAAATTTTATGGTCATCAATTGTTGAAAGTTTATAGATTGTTATTAATTAAAAGTATATAAATGGCCAATATTTTTAAAAGTTTTGGTAGTGTTAAAGATTAAAATTTTATGGTCATCGATTGTTAAAAATTTGTAGATTGTTATTAATTAAAAGTTTATAAATCGTTAATCTTTTTAAAGTTTTAGTAATGTTAAAGATTAAAATTTTTATGGTCATCGATAGTTGAAGTTTTGGGTAGTGTTAAAGATTAAAATTATATGGTCATCAACTGTTGAAAGCTTATAGATTGCGGATTATCCTAAGTTTAAAAGATTAATTAAAAGTTTATAACGTGTTAATTTGTTAAAAAGGTTAGCTGGAGTTAAAAATTAAAATTTTATGATAATCAATTGGTGAAAGTTTATAGATTGCGGATTGTCCTAAGTTAAAAAGTCTGGTATTAATTAAAAGTGCATAGATTGTTAAGTATCAAAAGTAAGCAATAAGACCGGAATATATATATAAAGGTAATCGATATGTCGGATAGCGAAGGATTTACATCTGGGGAAAAAAGATTAAGGGAACAGGATGGTGGAGCAGCATTTAACAGAAGCAAAAGAGTGTTTCGTTCACCTGTGACAAGCCGTAAGGAGGAAGATAGAAGCACACAAGAGATGCTGAGAATGCTGTTAACTGAGGTTAAGGAAATAAGGAAAGAAAACAAAGAGTACAGGGAGCAAATGGAAAAGTTGCATGCAGAAGTGCAAGAATTGAGAAAGGAACTGAGTGAAACGCAGCAAAAAATGGCAAAAGTCGTAAATAAAATGGAAAAGTACGAAAAAGAAAAACGAAAAGAGAACATTATTATAAAAGGTCTTAAAACTGATGCAAATAACGGTATTGAATTTAAAGATGTTGGAAATTTTCTTAAGCAAAACCTACAGGTAAATGTGGAAATAAAATCGGCTCACAGGCTAAGTGATGCGGTTTCTATTGTGCAAATGGCTACCTTGGAACAAAAGAATAAAGTGATGGTAAACAAAAGTAAATTACGGAACTATTTAGGATAAAAGGTGTTTATTGAGAATGATCTAACTGTAAAAGAACGGGTAACCCAGAAGAAGATAAGGGATATAGCCAGACAAGAAAGGGAAAAAGGCAATAATGTAAAGGTTGGATTCAATAAGATGATAATAAATGGCATAAAGTGGGTATGGAACCGTGAGACGGACTTGCTAGAAATGGAAAAGTCAATTCCAAAAAAGTAGCAAGGGAAGAACGAAATTTGGTTGGTCAAAAGGAGACGGATATGGTAAGAAAAAAGGTTAAAGAATTAAAAATGACTAAAGAAAATGCGAAAAAGAATAGACCGAGCTTAAGCTGCAGTCGAAATGGAGACAGACAAATATTGGTGGCATCATATAATGTAAGAGGTACTTTTGCTGAAGGAGAACTACTGAATCTAACCAGAATAATGAAAGAGTACAAAATAGATATAATGGCAATACAAGAAACAAAACAAAAAGGACGAAGTATAAATCAGATAGGTGACTATGTGTTTTTCAATAGTGGGGATGATAACAGAATGCTGGGCACAGGGTTTCTAGTAGGAAACGAAATGAAAAAACAAGTGGTTGATTTTAAGCCGGTGTCTGGCAGAACCTGTATGCTCCGAATAAGAAGTAAGTACAGAAAGATTACCTTTATTAACGTCCACGCGCCATCAGAGGAGAAAGACGAAGAAATTAAAGATGAATTTTACGAGAAAATAGATCAACTGTACAAAGGTATTCCTAAGTATGATATAAAACTAATCCTAGGGGATTTTAATGTAAAATAGGAAAGGAAAACATATACAAGCCAACAATTGGTAAGCATAGCAAACACAATGAAAGTAACGAAAACGGAAGAAAACTTATTGAGTTAGCTATGGTAAAGGATTTGAAAATTGTGTCGACATTCTTTCAACATAAAGAAATTCATAAAGGTACATGGGTAATACCGGGTACTGGAGAGACCAACCAAATAGACCACGTTCTGATTGAGAGTAAGCACTTCAGAAACATTACAGACACAAGAAGTTATAGAGGAGCCGATGCCAACAGTGACCATATAATGATAATAACTAAAATGAGAATAAAGAAGCCAACGGCAATTCAAAAGGTAAATCAAAAATAAAAACATACAACACTATGCAACTGAGAAATGAAAATAAAATAACAGAATTTCAGCAAATAATTAATGACCGACTGCAACGATATGAAGAACCGAATAGCATTGAGCAAGCTTGGGTGAATCTGGGAGGAATTTTGGAGGAAGCTGCACAGACATTAGAAGAGAAAACGAAAACTGAAAGAAGGTGCTGGTTTGATGAGGAGTGTGAAAGCGTCATAAAGAAAAGGAAGGATTTTAGAATGAAATGGTTAAGAGACAAATCAAAAGAAAATGAAGAAAGGTACAGGATTCTAAGAATAGTTAAGAAAAAGTGTAGGCAGAAAAAAAGGATTTTCTTAGAGAACAAATTAAAAGATATAGAAGATAATTGTTCTAAAAGGCAGTCAAGAGAATTCTTTAAGGGCGTAAAAGATTTAAGTCAAAGCAAACAAAAAAAAAACTCAGTTTTCATCAGAAATGAAGAGGGAAACCTTGTTGGTGGAATTGAAGAAAAGTTAAGCCGCTGGGAAAGATATTTTATGACCATACTAAATGAAATCGAAGAGCATAACAATCTAGTTCATGTACCAGATGATCAAGAGGATCCGCCAGACATTCCCAGTCTAATGGAAATAAAAAATATTATTGATCAACTAAAAAATAATAAGGCGCCCGGAGAAAATAGTATAACGGCGGAAATGTTAAAGAAAGGAGGTGAATCATTACAAAATAAAATCTATGAACTTATATGTGAGGTGTGGAGGCAGGAAAGAATGCCATCAAAATGGAATGTAGCACTGCTATTGCCTGTACATAAAAAGGGAGATCGGACAATCTGTCAAAATTATAGAGGGATCGCACTTTTGGATATCACCTACAAAATACTGGCAATAGCAATAAAAGGCAGGTTAGAAGGACACATAGAAAATGAAATAGGAGATTATCAGTGTGGTTTCCGGAGAAACAGATCAACCATTGATCAAATTTTCACAATAAAGCAGATCCAAGACAGCAGCTACGACCAAGACCTCCCTCTTCACATTGTGTTCATCGATTTCAAGCAAGCGTACGACTCCATTAACAGGGAAAAGCTTTACGAGGCAATGGAAAAGCTACAAATTCCAGCAAAGCTAATCAGACTTGTGAAAATGACACTAATCGATACCAAAACAAAAATTCTGATCGAGGGTCATGTCTCTAGAGAACTGGAGGTCAAAAGAGGGCTAAGGCAAGGAGACCCCTTATCTACTCTATTATTTAACATTCTGTTAGAGGACGCAATTAGAGAGAGTGGAATAAATAGCAAAGGGACCCTATATAATCACTTGAATCAATGCCTAGCTTATGCAGATGATATAGCAATCCTTGCAAGAACGAAGGAAAACCTCCTAGATGCGTTAAAGAATCTCGAAAAGTCAGCAAATTCCAAAGGATTAAAAATTAATGAACAGAAGTCCAAATATATGAAGCTGCGAACAACAAACCCCACCGGAAATAGGTAAATCGCTAATAGTTACAATGAACGACGAGACGGTTTATCAGTTCGAACAAGTGGAGATGTTTAATTATCTGGGCGTCACTTTATCTAGTCGGTGTGACGAATCGTCAGAAATTCGCGAAATAATTGCTTAAGGCTCAAGAAACGTTGGAGCACTGAGGCAATTTTTTAACTCCAAGAGCATATCAAAGAACACAAAGGTTAGAGTATACAAAACAATAATAAAACAAAACAATAATAAACAGTAATGTATGGTAGCGAGTTATGGAAGCTGAACCAAAAAGAAAAACATACACTGAACATATGGGAGAGAAAAGTGTTAAGATCAGTTTTTGGAGGCCGGCAAGTAGGGGATTGCTGGGAAAGAAGACCAAACGAAGAACTGTACAAACTATATAAAGAACCCTGCATAACAAATGTGATTAGATCTCAGAGATTGAGATGGCTGGGGCATGTATTTCGATTCCCCTTAGATAGAGCGGCGAGACAAGTACTGATCAGAGGAAATACCAGAAAAAGAAAGAGAGGTAGGCCCAGGACCAGCTGGATCAAGGCAGTGGAAAAAGATTTACAAGAACTAGGAATTGAAAACCGGAAACGAGTAGCGGAGAACAGAAGCAGATGGAGACATATCTGCTCGAAAGCCAAGGGCCTTCTAGGCCTGTAGTGCTGATATTTATATATATATATATATAATATATGTTTCATATGTGAAAATCCCGATTCACATAGATAAGAAGATGCGAAACAACTACTTAGTTTTTTATTTATTTATTTTTAATAATTCCGGATATTCAAACGAAGATGGTTTTTTTGTGACGATTTCCCAAATACTTATGGTGCTCGTGTTCATGGCTCCTTATAAATTATAATTTATTGGAAGGGTAATCATTTCGTTTACTAATGCGCAATCATTGAAATCCAGAAAAAAATTGAGAAAAATTTCTATTAAAGCGGGAATTTTAAATTTTCTATTAAAAGGGGCCACTAAAAAATCACTCATTACATTTTTATTCTCAAAATCTTTAAATCGATTATTAAATTGTAAATTAAATTGTACTTTTCACTTTTTTAATTCAAAGTAGACTAACTCAAAGAAACTCAGTCAGGTGGAGTAAGCTAACATAAAATTTCCACTTTATGTAAAATTTAACCATTGAGAAATCAGTAACAAATTATCCCCCCCCCCCAGTCTTATCATTGGCATGTTTATTGTATCCAGTGTCATCAAATTCCGATGACACTATACCCCCTACGAAGAAAAAATAATTAAATCAGGTAAATAATTAGTTCTCCCATGTGTAATAGTTTAGGAAAATTATTTGGAATTTCCAAAAGTCTAAACCATCAAAAAAAATTCTCTAAAAGTCTAAACTATTCTTCAATTCTATTTAAATTCTTATCAATAATTTACCTCTTTTGTTATAACGGTCAATCGGTAAAGGCTCAAAAGATTTATATTACATTTATATTTTATTCATACACTTTTTAATATATAAAGGTACATTTTATACCCCAAATTACCAGCCCAAAATTCCAGAGTATGTATTTAATGTATTGTATGTAACCCTTTTATATGTATGACCATAAAAGAGGGTTGGTATTATTATATTTTTTTCAGAAAATGTTTTCGTTAAAAACAGAAAAAAATAATAATTCGTAGGTACCCTGTATTTACTCTATCTCTCTTCCTACATCTCAATAAGAGCTGAAGGCAGTCAACCTTCGCCCAGCTGTGATATATAAAACTATCACAGTTGAGTCTTATTACTCTGTTTATAATTATTCCCACCAGATGCGACAGTCCTAAGCAACAAACACAAACAGTGCAGCCAATATATAATTATCTGTATATATAAAAGTAAAATTAACAGGAATAAATATGAATGAAGGAAATTTTAACAAAAGTAATTTCAATATAATTTAAAATTTATTATATTTTAAATCTAGTATATTTTAATCTAGTTAATTTTCTATTTATTTTTGTCTATTGATCTCGACTTTATATCTATTTCTAATTGTCAAAGAGTAAATTACGACTAGCTAATTTATACTGATGATGACTACATTGTAGTCGAAATACGTATTTATAATACAAAAAACTGATCTAGGTAAAGGGGGCGAATTTGAAATTTTATTTCAAAAACCTAGAGTTCTCACTAATTGTCATTCGATAATATAATGGTTAATGTCGATGACAAGTGTTGGTGATCTGCCGACTTCTTTATATACCCAGTGGAAAACTTTCAGTAACCTCAAATGCCATAACTTGTAAATGATCTGGTAATCATTTATTCAATAGACAGTTTTATTAAGTTTATTTATCTCAAAATAGCATTTATAAATTCCAATGGTTACCTATCCAACTTTATAATATAATAATATTATAACTGCATTCTCCCGCTTACCCGTATGTCCGTTTTTACACATGAAAATTTTGATGAAAGTTTTCAACCACAATAAATGTATGTGATATAACAAGACTTACATCTATATGTACATGCAGAAATATATCAACCGCATGTTTTGTTAATAGCTATAACTCTCGTCTTGCTAAGTATTTCTTTCTTTGTCAACCATTCACATGATCATAGTAAACCAATCTGAATATAGTACATCTGAAATTACATATAAGATTGCATCGGAATAGACGCCAGATCTATTGTGTTCAAACAGCATAGTTTCATCAAAAAATACTACTGCGCTTGCTCACCAAAGTATGCGTTATGAATAGTTGCATGAAATGTTACATGTGCAAAATAGCCCTGTGACATTATGCACATGGCCGGTGACAATCATCAGCTCCTCACCGAAGTGAAGTGGCTTTTTTATCGCATCCCTTTTCTGATTCCTAAATCCGTGACTCTTTTCCTCAGTTTTCATCATCAACCATTACTCCAGAGTATTGCATATGGTAGATATTTGTGGTGCATCATTAAAAGTTCCTTCTGCATTAAAGAATACCATCAAACGAATTCAAATCGTTTGAACCGCATGGCACATTTTATTTTGTTCACGGCCGAGTGGAGTAAAATGTCAGCCCAAATTGTTTGATGGTTATTTGGGAAAGAAATTTCCGATAGAATTTCGTCCAATAAACATGTATTATTATTCTTCCACAACCTTTTGGTGGAAATGACGTTAAACTGAACAGTCTGAAAGACTTGATTACGTTACGCTACACATTGAGGAAAACGCTGAACGGGATGATACAAAAGAACAAAATAGCTGGCCGGATAATCAATGTGTAGAAAATACAGACGATAACCGTGATAAATAAACTAATTTAATTAATTGGCTGTCAGTTCATATTTCGTGATATCTTATAATATCTCTTTCAGCGGATGGTCCAATAACATAAAGTCTAGTTATTTAGCTGTATATCAAAAAAAACATTAGGCCGTAATTCATACACATTTACAACAAAACTACAAATGTCATAATCGTGTTATAACTGTCATCGACCTTCAAATAATAAATAAATGAAAAGACAAGATGAGAAGATGTGTGAGTGCCCAATAACAATTTGAGAAGAAATCATAAAAAAAAAAACACCGACAATGTCATCGTTTTATAGCTTTCCAACTGGTGTATGTATATTCGTATACTATTATAGTCTCGTTACAGTCACAATAGATGCAGAGTAGAGATACACTTCTATTTCCCATTTTAAACCACTTCTTTATTAATAAACTCTAACAAAATTTTAAATTATATAAATTTTCACTTTGTTCTTTCATGCATGCATTTCTTTGTACTTTGTATGTACAGAGTGGAGAGTAAGTATAACAAAGTATTCTTTCTATTAATTTATGTATATTTTTTAATTTATATGAAGAATGAATTTGAACGATATATATATATATATATATATATATATATATATATATATATATTATATATATATATATTTATATATATATATATATATATATATATATATATATATATATATATATATATATATATTATATATATATATTTATATATATATATATATATATATGTATTATTTTTTATCTAGTTGTGGAATTTGTGTCTTATCTATATGCAATTTATTTTTGTCGTTGTATATCGTATGTTAAAACGAATTCTTTTACAAAGATATTTCACTTGAAAGCTGATACTAAAATATTTTAATTTACAATACTGTTTTCAAAAACCATAAAGAAACTATCTTTATTTATTTCTTTTCATACTTTAATAACCTAATTAGTTTTAGAAACGCATACAATTTTTTCACTGTTCAGAGTGGATTCCAAGAAATAAGAAATAACAAAAAAAGACAAACAAGTACGAAATAATGCAATAAAAAGTTCCTTTAGAAACAACGGGTTTTCAGATTGATAAAAATAGGCAAAAAATGCAATCTCTTAAAAAAAATAATAATACGTTTACAATTAACAGTGTGTCGCGGTATCTTGGGTCTCTTTAGCCTTCTAAAGGAGCGCTGTAGAACCTACAACAGATTCCGATATTTGATACACACAAAAAAACACAAATATTAGTAAAGGTTTACTAAATCTATGACAATTGGACAACAAGCAATTTAGAAAAAAAATCAAATAAAACAAAATCTTTATACTATTCAAACCTGAAGTTTATTTGATATGAAAAATATTATTTATTTAATTTTTTAAAACTTTATTTCCACATTTATAATTGAATCTCCATCTCTTTTTTATACAACAATGTACAACTGATTTTACTTGCACAAATTTGACTTATAAACTGATGATTTGAATCCAACAAATAGTAATTTTAAACTGATGATAATCGAACAATGCAAATTTTAAACTTATGACAAGCGAACAATATCAATTATAACTGATTTGAAATTGGTAAATTCATCTGTTTTTATAGGGCCTGGACTGTTCTATTGGTTATTTCAAAAGTTTTGTCCGGTTTAATGTCATGTATTTTTGTAGCTCCATATCTCAATAAATATTTGTTCCACTGTATCGTGGTATATACTGATTGATAGAGAATTTTGTTAATTTTTTTCCAAATTTTAAGTTTTTGTCTCTTTTCAGGTTATTACTTTATGATGTCGTTAAGCGATTTTCGGCCAATTTTTCTCTACGAAATCCAATTGAACCAAAGCGCTGCCGAAACAACTCGAAAAATTAACCAGACATTTGGCAATGATAGTGTTTATGAACGCACTGAACGACGTTGGTTTGCGAAATTTCGCTTCATAGATTTTAGCCTTGAAGATGAGCCACGAAGTGGTCGACCTAGAGTAATCCAGGACGAGGATTTGAGGACCCTAGTGGAGACTGACCCATCACAAACGGTGCGTGGGATGGCAAAAGAACGGTTTTTGATAGTTTAAAACGTATTGGAAAGGTAAAAAAGCCCGAAATGTGGGTGCCCCACGATTTGAACGATCGACAGAAATTGTCACGTTTCACAAATCACCGTCCGAATATTAAACAAATTGAGCGTCGAAGTTCTGCCTCACCCACCGTACTCCCCAGACCTCTCGCCAACAGACTACCATCTTTTCAAGCACTTCGTTAACTTTCTCACTGGTAGAACCTTCGCCAATCAGGACCAGACAAAAACGGCCTTCGTCGACTTCATCGAATCCCGAGCACCCAATTTTTATGCCGACGGAATTAATCGACTTGTGTTACGTTGGGGAAAGTGCACTGATTCAAATGGCGCTTATTCCATTAAATTGAATGACTGAGATATTACAGTTTAAAGTAGACTCATAAAAACAGACAAAACTTTTGAAACAACCCAATAGAAGAGTGCTTGTTTGTACCAAATAGAAAATATTGTTTTTTAAAACATATTTTTTTATAGCTTCTTCTAGAATTAGTATTGTATATATGCCAATAAATTCTTGGGAAACGGACCCTGGTGTGATTGTTTACCGAGTTAAGTTTATTCTATGTGTAATTCTCACCCAATGAGTATATTATTTATGTTATTTGATGTAAAAACATCTATAGTGTGACTATACAAGTGTGATTTTATATGGGAGGTGGCGTTTTTTTGTAACGATCGGCTATGTGACAGTCGGCAATCATCGGCATTCGTGTTTTAAATGGCTATTTAACATTTTATAATAATATTCATTGTAGTATATAGGATTTGTTTTCACATCAAGCCTGAATCCCGGGCTCAAAACTTTTCAATATTTAATATTTTCAAAATTAAAATTAAAATCTTATTTCGTAATAATAATTGTGTTTAATGATTTTCGATTTTTAAAAGTCTACTAATTTCATGTTGGAAAAACAGAACATAAGATATGGTTTACCTACGTGTTCCACGATTCTGCAGTAACTTCATACGCATAGATCTAAAAAATTCATAAACAAAGTCGAAAACTTTACGACAGGTGAAAAATTTATATATCGTTGGAAAATATAATAAAGCATCTCTAACTGACCAAGTAATATAGTTTATGAAAATGAAACCAAGTATAAAAAAAAAACAAACAAATAAAACAACTAAAGAAACAACTTAAATAGTAGGTTGCATCTTCGAAAAGAGAGACCGCTTCATGAGCAGAACGAGGAAAATATTTATTTAACTCATACTACAGTTGTTATTCATCCCATAGGAATACTATCACCTCTCTAAATGGTGGACACATTGCAACGAGAATGATATATGTAGTGAAATTTTCAAATAGCAATACTACCGACTAACTTTCTATATACTGACTGACCGCACGTGATGTCTGTAGAAAATATGTTTACTCCTGTATAGTAACATCATACAAACATGTGTATATGTAATGTACATAATACAATTTTAGAACTGTTTTTCAAGGATCTACTAAGAGGAATGTGATATTTATACCTAAGTATAGTTTATGTTTTTTTTGTGTTTTGTACATCACTGAGTACACGAAACTTTAAAGTCAATACTGACTAGTTATCTGCATTCTAGATTCTACAAAAATGGGCGCTAAGTGATTTATTTCAATTTAGTTCTATAATCTTGACTTTGTAAAATGAAACAAAAATAACTTATTGTTCATGGTTAAATTAGATTTCAATGCTACGCAATCAAGAAACTTTCCTTTCATTTTTACAAATATTATTTTCGATGATATCTGCGCTTCAAGCCCGTAGTCTTCCGTAATTCTTCCATTTCCTTTCATCAACTTTCGTTCTTCATGGAACTGTAATTTCATAGAAGGTACGATTTTCTACTATTTTTTTATCTACAGAAATCTGCACTCTCAAGCTTGAAAGAGGGCTTGTTAAGTCGAATATATTGTTATTTGTACGCTAAAGCCATTTTGCATAACAAATTTCAGGTTTCCAAGATTGCGAGACTTACCTTATAATTTTTTGTTTGCTGCCAGTCAGTGAATGATGCCGAAATGAATGAATCATTACAACTTCTTCTACGGGCTTTAAAGGATAAAAATTTATCATCGTATTGAGATCGACTGACGTCAAAAATGGTCACGTCAAAAATACTTGGTTATTGATCTTAGCGGATGTATGGATGGACTATCTCCTCTCCCCAAAAGGAAATTTAGTTACTACACAGCGATGGTATATCTACAATAGTCATAATATATTTATTCCCCACATAAATTAAAAAAAAAGTTTTTTTAATTTTAAAACAGAAATCCAATATATTTGCTTCCTGCAAGTTCATCGGTAGTTGATCCTGTTTTTTAATGAATAGGGTAAGAATACCTGGTGTTAACTTGACCGTAACCTGATATAGACGTTATGATGATATCGCCATTTTTTGTTTTATAATTTTCTATAAAATAATCCTACAAAATTGCAATATAGTAACAGAATGAAAATATTAAAACATTTACAATAACAGGGATATACTTACTGCAAAGACTTTTATTATTAATTATGTTAAACAAAATTCAAAGTACACGTTGAGTGCATTTGAACGAGTGATAATTTAAATGTGGAGACGGAATCACTTTTTAGGAGATCACCTAACTAATTAAATTCCCCACCATAGACAACTAAAACGTCCTGAATTTTATACTTTGCATACAGAAGAAGCTGGCTCGGCAAAAAAGTTTCATATTAGTAAGGCGACAAATTTCTGAAGGATTTGATGGGGAACGATCTGATAGAGACAGATTATAAAAGAGTCATTAAATGTTTATTAAACGGATATTAGAATAATAAATACTATATGTAAGTAAAAAGTATTTATTTTAAATTCTATTGATTTGTGCCTTATTCATTCGGTTTTCGAAAAATGCTTTGGATAAATGTTATTCATTATAACTTTTATTCGAAATTATTTTTCGAAAACCGAATGAATAAGGAACAAATTAATTAGAATATTTTAAAAACTAAGATCAAATTTTGAGTACTACATCAAATCAAGCTTTAAAACGTCAAATCAAGTGTACTGCATATAATATAAACTTGTGTTTCGTGAAGTTTATTTTTATCATTAAGATCAATTTATTGTAAAGTTGTTTAATTTATCAAAAACGTTTCTGTTTAATTAGTTATTCCTTCATTTAAATGGAAAACATTTAAATGTGTGATCTGATAAGGGAGTTTCAAATTCAAACACACAAATTACTGAGAGATATCGCCATATGAAGTTGATTTGAAAAACATGATATTATCAAATATTAAACTGCAAAATTTTTGATGTAAATATTCGAATATGTAATCAATGTTTGGGGACTTTACAGAAAATATCATCTTAACAATGCTTGGATTAAATGAAAATTAAACAAAAGTTCATTGCATTACAAATAAAAAAATAGTTTTAATATGACTAAAAGCAAAATTCGCTTATTTTTAGTCTACTAAAACTTGCCTTTGAAGTACATTAATTAGATAAATAAAAAGTTTTTTTAGTTCAAATATTTGTTTATATGTATTTTTATAGTAAAATATATTTAGTTCTTAACAGGAAAAGAATTCATCTTCAACATTTTGAGGTGCATAAATTTTGTAGACAAAACAATGTTGTAAATAAAAATTGACTAAAATAAGAAAGAATTATGTAGAAAACAGTGAGAAACTACTACCTACTATATTTTACATTATGCAAGAACTTGAAGAATATAAGGCATGTTAGTTGTATATTGTATTACAAACAGACATACAAACCCCCAATTCTTTGCTCATTTGTACAATTTTAAAAATTTATAAAATCTCTAAATCGTGACTCAATTTAATATATATGAAATTTTCAAATTGTAATTTTCTTACTATAATTTTCTAACTATTTTTGTATCTTATTTTTTTATGAATAAAACATAATCTGTCTGTATGTCACTTTATTATGCCAATTATTTCACCTTACCGAGGGTCGCAAGTATCGGGAAAAAACAATAATTAGTTATATAGTTAATAAAATAACTATACAAGTGGCGCAAAAGTACCTTCACGATTTTAAATTTTAATAATTCTTTCTGAAATGAATATTTATTTCGTTTCTTTTTCTTAGATGAATGTAAGCACTTGGGAGTTTCGATATGGAGCGATACACGCCTGCAGAAAAGATAAAGGATAAAGGACTTTAATTTTGGAAAACGGAAGAAGCATTATTTCTACTCAGAGAAACTATGGACGATATTTTAATGTCAGATATGCTCTTTCTAACCATAAAATATTTCAACTTGTAGCCAAATTGAAGAGACAGGATCAGTAGGAGACGTAAGTAGGATAGGAAGCTGCAAACAGCAACATCCGTTACAAATATTCAAAATAATAAAGAAACTTTAAGAAAATGAGCTGCCCATACTACCAGAGCCACAACTGCTCTTTTGAGGACACATTTACCAAATCGAAAAATTTCGAGAAACGGAGACTTGAAATGGCCCTCAAGATTTTCAGATCTCATTGCTCCAGATTATTTTCTTTGGGATTATTTGATAGACGGGGTTTGTATAAACAAACCACAATGCTTGGAATAACTAAGAGCGATTATTAGGTGATTGATTTTGGGGTCAAGAAACTTTAAGAAAGGCCATGGAAGATGCTCAAAATAGCTCATATTTGTCATCGCGAAGAGGATCATAATTTTTCGTAAATAGTTTTATTAAAAAAACTTCAAAAAACACACTTTATATTATGAGTGTCAAAACAGAAATTTACTTAACTTTTCAAATACTTTTTTTAATTTAAAATAGTGCCCCACTTTTGCGCTACTCTGCACTTATTGCCTGAATCTATTTATTGATTATACGATTTTGTGATGAAAAAGTTTTTGTTTGCTAATACAATAAAATTAAGAAAGTTACAGTGAAAATGAAATTATAACTATATGTCTTCAAAGTATTCAATTATCAAATTAAATGCGAGTTGTTATTCTCAAAGCCTGAAAGTGATTCAAGGTTTCGTTACCCAGAAACTATGAAGAGGAGCATTAAGCGTTAGAATGAATATTCAATAATTTCAACTTAACAGTAACATTTTTCTCAATAATGAATAACAGAATATTCAATAGTAACTTTGAAATAATTTAATTGAAGTTTAATTTTAAGTTCGCTGGAACCTTTTGGAATACATCATAAACAGAAAGTATTGTGAAAGTCATAAATATATTAATCATTAAAATTAAATGTTGATATGAAAGACTTAACTTGTCAACCACGGGCCTCTGGATAAATAGTCCAGCGTGCTTATCGCTACACCAAAGGCGACTCTGACATAAAAGCCAACTTTTTCATATTTATCAATATTAATCATGTTAAATAATATTAATATTTGTTGCATTGTGCATGTAAATTAAGAATGGTTGACAATAGTTGAAGTATACACAAAAATTACAAATAATCTAGCTGAACTAAGGATATTAAAACTAGATATTTAATTGAAACAGTTGTAAATTGCTGTATTTTCTTTTTAGGGCGGATCCACACTACAATGCCCATCACGGTTCGTTCTCGGTCTGATAAAATACTATCAAGTAAGAAAAAATGTATGTATTCATACTATCCGTAACTGCCAAGTTCCGGTCGAATCGCAAATAAAAATATAAATATATAAGATCGGACCGAGAACGAACCGTGATCGGCATTATAGTGTGGATCCCACCTAAGTTCAATGAATTTCTCTATATCAAAGGCCAACATATGCCACTAAAATCAATATTGAGATAGCAGTGGATTTTTATAGGATTATTCACGCTTTTTTCAATTGCGATACCGGTTTCTAACAGTACGGACGTAAGCATGTTGTTTTTAGCTTCAAAGTTGAAGGTTTCTTTCAAAAACGTCTACCAAACACCAATGAAATAGCCTGACTTTTGTCACGTGTTTTAAAATTCAAGAATGGCGGCCACTGTTGTCAATGTGTTAAATATTTGAACGTTCTTTCGTATTTTACTACTTTATTTAAATGGGATTTTTCAACTTCTCGCAAAAATCCCAGTCTTAAATCCCATCTTCGTCTTATTCTTGACATACATAATATAAAGTTCTCGAATCGATTTGTATAGTTCTGAACTCAATTTGTATATATTGTTATTACTATGTATTTTTACCCTAATGTGTGACCAGTTAATCCAGAGAGTGGCAATTTGATTGATTAGTCGGGTAAATTAGAAATTGATATTTACATTAATGTCGCGGTGCTTGTTCTTTCACGGTTTGATTTTTCTTGCATTGCTACTTTCATCCTATCATTATGGCTCGTCTAGTTCGTTTAAAAGTTATTTTCGTTTGGTAGACTAGTTGGTTTTAAATTGCTATCGGGGTTTCTATCTAGTCTAAAAGATTATTGTTTATAGTTTTTTGTATATTGGTACTACTCAGGCTCAGAACATTCACCCCCAATTAATATCTCGTCTTGTATCTTTTACTCCCAAATTTGACTTCTCTGACAATATGTTTAGGTGTAATCTTGGTCATCCGAATATGTTCTTAAATAAAGTTTCTAGCACTTAAGTTTCATAAAGATGCCTTAGACTCCAGGTCTCGGAAAAACAACTATACCGGTGAATGAAAGCTGATCAAGTAAAGAATGGTACTACCTTTTACCTTTTTCGATTATTCAGAGCGATATTCTATCTTTTGTGTTATCTTCTTTGTTTAAAATTCACCCCTTTACCCGACGCTACGCATTGACGAACTTGTGTTTTGCGAATACTAACAGCATGTCAGATACAAAAATTTGATCGAACTAAAATTGTTACCGCTAGAGTGTATACAAATACTTCGAAAACATAGCTATATACATATGTGTCATTTTTTCAGAAAAAGTACGGCTATTATATATGTTGCAGATGACGTTGTTTATTATGTTTATGTAACGTACTTGATTTTAAATCTTAGATTTCTTCTGTATGTGGAAACTTATGAGTACAGTATATGTTTCCCTGAGCTACCTGAAAACTACCAGCAAACTCCATTACTGATTATTTAATATTCAAACATTTGATTCAAAATCCAAATCATTGTTTTTTTTTTTTTAAATTTTATAAAGTAAATTTTTAATTGAAGTTGTAGCGGTATCGCATTTTCATTAAATTATTATTATAATTTTATTTATCATTTTTATCAAATTCTTTTCCAAATTTAACCAAATCAGAAAAATTCAATCTTAATGCTAAACATAATACTCGACATCGCATTGTGACAAACTCTTATCCGATATTTTCTAAATATCGCAGGCTATGCCCTGAAGAGTTGTCAGCTGCTAAAAAACATTTTCAGGAACTTGTAGATTTGGGTATTTGTAGACCTTCGGATTCTGAATTGTCATCACCTCTTCTCATGAAAAGGAAACCGGACGGTTCTTTTCGTGCATGTGGTGATTACCGTCGACTGAATTCGATCACGGTCCCTGACAGATATCCAATTCCTCATTTATATGATTTCAATGTGAAATTAAATGATAAAAAGATCTTTTCTAAAGTTGATTTAAAAAGAGCTTATTATCAAATTCCTGTACACAATTATGATGTCGCGAAAACTGCCATTATCACTCCTTTTGGTCTATTTGAATTTTTGACAATGCCTTTTGGTTTACGCAATGCAGCTCAAACCTTTTCTAGATTTATGGCAGATTTATTCAGAAATGTAGATTTTGTTTTCACTTATCTTGATGACATTTTAATCGCTAGTGAAAACGAAGAAAAACACACTCAAGATCTCAAAACTGTTTTCAACATTCTCAATGAAGCTGGAATTTTAATAAATTCTTCGAAATCTATTTTTGGTGTAACAAAATTAGATTTTTTAGGACATCACGTAGATTCTGAAGGAATCACCCCTATTCCTTCCAAAGTTGAATCTATTTCAAATTTTTCTATTCCGAACAATCAAAAATCACTCCGAAATTTTCTTGGGATGATTAATTTTTATAATCGCTTTATTCGGAATTGTGGTGACATTTTAGCTCCATTGAATAAACTTGTTGAACACGGTAAAACTTCAACGAAGTCAGTTATTCTTGATGAACGTGCAATTTCAGCTTTTAATTTAGCTAAACAAAAATTAATTGATGTTGTTAAATTAACACATCCTGTTTCGAACGCTGAAACTTGCATTCTCACTGATTCCTCCGGTACTGGCATTGGTGCAGTTTTGTAACAAAAAATTCATAACGTCTGGAAGCCACTCGCTTTCACATCAAGAAAACTGACAGACACTGAAAGACGATATAGTACATTTTCAAGAGAATTATTAGCTATCGTTTTTGGCATAAAAAAGTTTCGTCATTTCATTTCAAATCGAAATTTTTTCATTCAGACTGACCACAAACCTTTAATAAATGCTATTAATTCTCGTAATGAAAATTTATTAAATCGTGATATACGTCACTTAAACTTTGTCAGTCAATATACAACTGATCTTAGATACATTAAAGGTAGTGAAAACATTCCGGCTGATTGTTTATCTCGAATTAATACTATTTCACTACCTTCAGGTATTGATTTGATTGATATTAAGAAGATTTCTGATCACCAGAAATGTGATCCTCTTCTTATTAATTTGTTAAAAAATCAAAAATATTCTTTAGAAATACGTACTCCTCCGAATTCTCTTTTTAAGGTTTATGTGGAGACTTCTTTGAAAATTCCCAGAATCTTCGTACCTGACATTGATGTAGAAGACGTATGGAAAGCTGTCCATAATCTTGGTCATCCATCAATTAGACAAACCTTGAAAAAAGTACGCACATTCTTTTTTAACCCTAATCTTATTTCACGAATCAAAAACTTGACACGATCATGTCCGATCTGCCAATTAAATAAAATCACTCGTCACACTAAAAGTGATTTTATGCCAATTGAAGAACCAAGTATCAAATTTTCTTTCTTACATTTAGATATTGTTGGACCTCTTCCTCCTAGTGAAGGATATCGGTATATCTTCACTATCATTGATCGTTTTTCGCGTTGGGTCGAGGCTATTCCAATCAAAACTATCACGTCAGAAGAAATTATTAACAATTTGATTGCTTCTTGGTTCTCACGTTTTGGTTTACCTACGAGGATCACTACTGATCAAGGTAAACAATTTCAATCACATATATGGAAAGATTTTTTGTCTTCTCTAGGGATTAAGCATATTTCCACTACTGCTTATCACCCTAACAGCAACGGTATTATTGAACGGTTTAACCGATCACTCAAAATTTCTTTAAATTGCTGTCAAAAAAATAATAACTGGTACAAAATTTTACCTTGGGTACTTCTAAATTTGCGTTCCTCGGTCAAGGAGGATATTAACCTTTCTTCTGCAGAAATTTTATATGGAATTCCTCTTCGATTACCATATGATTTCTTTTCAGAAACGGTTGATACATATCATTCTGTTCAACAATCTACTCGAGAGTTGAAAAATAGAATGATCAACGCAAAATTTTTCTTTACCAGACAGTTCACCAACAAAAATGTATTTTTACCCAAAGATTTAGATTCATCAAAAAAAGTTTTTATACGCGAGGATCATATCAAACCTCCACTATCTTGTAATTATAGAGGTCCTTTCTCTGTTATCAAGAGATTTCCTAAATTTTTTGTTATTGATATCAATAACAAACCTACCTCTATTTCGATTGACAGGCTAAAACCTGCATACTTTTTTCAATGTTAATCTTATCTTAATTAACTTTGTATTTAATTATAAGATGTACATCAACTTTTAAAGTTTTTTCCGAGTCAACAAGGTTGTTTTATGTTACAACCTTTTTCTAGTCGTTTTTCTTTATTAGTTGATGGGGGGAAGTATGTAGCGGTATCGCGTTTTCATTAAATTATTATTATAATTTTATTTATCATTTTTATCTGTTGCTTAACAACTATAACTTCTCTCTTTTATCACGGTTGCTTTGAATGTTAACAACTTTGATAATTTACATATAAATACATATAATATGTCATAAATCAATTCAATAAAGATTAATTATATCTTTAACACTTATTTATTATTTATTTAAATAATTATTATTCATTATATCAATCAAATATCTCTACAAAGTCAACCTGCCTTATTGACAAAAGCCGGAAATAGATAACCCTTCTACTTGGAGTTCTAACCGAACACTGTAGGCTCCAGAAGCATCTACCTCTCTATGAGGTTAGAAGAGACTTTGACAAGGTGGATGATACGACCTTCCATCTACTGACAGAATGTCCTCTCAGAGCTAAAATGAGGTACCTAGGCTCAACAAAATTGGGGGAATCTGAGATAAAAGAGCAAAGTGGGGGCTTCTAGCTCTATCCTATCATTCGCTAAGAAGACGGGTAGATTCGACCACGAACATAGAGGCAGAAGAACCGAACCAGGTGTGGTAAAGGATATAGATGAGGTTGAGGTGATTAATTCCTTGGGGGTCGGTAAAAACCATATCTGAATATCTTGATACATTCCTACAGTGTCATATAAGTTTTAGAATTTATAATGGATTTGATGATATTGAAAAAACTTGTCATTATCACTAATAAGATAAAAGTTAATTAAGATATATTTCCAAAAGTGATGTGTTTATTCGGGGAAAATTCGCTAAGATGATGCAGCTGCTGCGTAATGAATATTTTTCTTTACTTATATTATTTAAAAAAAAAAAAAGGTTGTCAACTTTTATTAAAGGGTGGATGATTAAATTTTTCATAGTTTCTTATTCTAGCGAAAATACAATATAATAAATAGTTGGTTCTTATTATATTCTTTTAAAATACTTTGTGATATTGGAAAAACATTTTCAACCAATTAAAATGATTATTTTAAATTTTAAAGAAATAACAATTAAGAATTCTAAAATAATATTATATTATTCACATAATTGTTGTGATTTCAAAGTAAGTGTTTGACCTATTTGTGAATGGAAGTAGTTTTCTTTTATAATTTTAGTTAGAAATCTGTATGTTATAAAATGTTCTACATTTTATATAAACTAAAATGTAATTAATTTTGTTACTGTTTCAGTGTTTCCATTACTATTATATCATTATACCTCTTTCTTTCTAGTATATACTGTGTTTTATATCTATGTACTGTACTACATGTAATATAAGAATGTAGTAGCAATATCTGTGAGTATTATTTGATGAAAGTAATTAGATTTTAACTAAAATATTTAATTATTATATCATTTTTGTTTGTCAACAGTGTACAGAAGTAATAGAAATAGAAATATATAAAATAATAAAATAGAATTGGCATAGGTAGGTATGTACATTTACAAGGTGTAACAAAAATTTGAAAGTGCACCTTAAAGATAAATGATTAGTAATAATATGATGAATGAATGTTCACAAATTTTTATTCGAGACATTTGTCCTGGAAAAAAGAAATCACTTTTCGTCGGTAAATAGCCACTAAAAAGCATTTACATTGGCGACTTCTTACTTTTTAGCGAATTTCCTGAAATAGAGCTATTGGTCCCGTACCGAAGTCAAAATTTGGCAAAAATTTCTTCAAATGTCCATCGATCCTACCGAGTAGATGTCAAAAATCACCATCTGTAAAATTTATATATATATATATATATATATATAAATATATATATATATATACATATATATATATATATATATATATATATATATATATATATATATATATATATATGTGTCTGTAATCGCTCTAGCGGTCACAGTTTTCATTTTATCGGAATTAAATTTGTTATTTGAGGCGCTTTTGGTATTCAAAGGGTCAAGTTCGTTAATGGCTAAAATTGGACAAGGGGAAAGGGGGGAAACACAAAAGGGAGGGGGAAACACAAAATTTGACATATCTCCCTTAATATTCGAATAATCGAAAAAACTTATAAGAAGTAAAGTTTTAGGTATTAAATTTTACTGTAGTTTTGTTTCTTATTATTTTTTCTGTTACACTAATATTTACAGAAATATTGACGGTTTAAGATTTCAAATTAAATTCCTTAATTTCTGTGTACACATTAGAGTTTGAGCAAAAATGATAAGGTGATGAATTGTAGCAAATTTGATTTTCTACAACGTTATTCCTTACACATTTTTCGATTGTTCTTATATTAAGAGAGATATTTTATATTTTGTGTTTTCTTCTTTCTTTATATCTTTATATAACGCGATACGTAAGCTTAAGCGCACCGTAAGTCAGCCAACGCATTGTCAAAAGCATTGGTCAATGAGCAGCGTTAATTATTCAAAGCGAATCGTCAGTAATTCAACGCGAAGCTTGATTTCACGCGAATCGTTAACGCTTAAAGTAATTGAAGCGAAAGTTATACAACGCGAAGAGTTAGCCGACGCAAAGCGTCAATCGATACGAAGCACTAGCTAACGCGAGGAAATTTACGCGGAGCGTAAGCAAGTTGACGAGAAGCGTTAGTAAATCAACGCATGGCGTTGGGTAACGCATAGTAATAACCAACGCGAAACGTAAGTTAAAGCGAATCATAAGTCTGCCAACGCGAAGCATTGGTCAATGAGGAGCGTTAGTTATTCCAAGCGAAGCGAAGGTGATTCGCGAATCGTGATTTCACACAAATTGTTAAACAACGCAAAGTGTTTACCAACGCGAATCGTAAGCTTAAGCGAACCGTAAGTCAACCAACTCGAGGCGTTGGTCAATGAGAAGCGTTAGTCAATAGGAAGCGTTAGGTCCACGCGAAGCGTTAGTAAATCAACGCTCAAGTAAATCAACGAAACATAAGCTAAAGCGAACCGTAAATCAACCAACGCGAAGCGTTGGCCAATGAGAATCGTTAGTTATGCAAAGCGAAGCGCCAGTGATTCGCGAAGCGTGATATCACGCGAATCGTTAACCAACGAAAAGCGTGAACCACCGTGAAACGTAAGCAAAGGCAAATCGTAAGTCAGCGAACACGAAGCGTTAGTAAATGAACGCGTTGGTAAACGCAAATCGTATAAAATCTTAGGGTTGGTAAACGCAAAGCGTTAAACAACGCGAAACGCAAGCTAAAGCGAACCGTCAGTCACCAAACGCGAAGCGTTGGTCAATGAGAAGCGTTAGTCAATAGGAAGCGTTAGGTCAACGCGAAGCGTCAGTGATTCAACACGAAGCGTGATTTCACGCGTAGCGTCAATCAACACGAAGCACTACAACGCGAAGTGGTGAATACTTAACTTGAAGCGTTGGTTTGGCAGTGTTAGTTATTCAACGTGATAGCTTTTTGACGCTAAGCGTTAAAATAAGGCGACGTGAAGCGTTAGTCCATCAACGCGAAGCAATAGCCGATGCTGCGTTAGAAGGTCGCGTAAGTAGCGATATATATATATATATATATATATATATATATATATATATATATATATATATATATATATATATATGTATATATGAATATATATATATATGTATATATATATATATATATGTATATAAATAAACATATACATGTATATAAATTTTATAGATGATTTTTGATAGGATCAATTTAAATATACTTTTTGCAGAATTTTGATGTCTGTACGAGACCATTCCACAAGTCGTACAATATCATCTGTACGACTCATTTATTTCAACTCAAAGTCTTATTTTCAACTTTGAGCACAAATCATGAAAAAACTGTTGAGTTTATGAGAAAAGTTTTCAAATAAAAGTTGTTTATTTTAAAGAGAAAATATTTTTTGTTAACAAATTTTTTTTCTATCTCTTACGGTTTCAAAGATATAATTTTTCCTCTCTGGTGTGTGGAAACACTTTCCGATTTTGCCCATTAACGAACTTGACCTTACTTTTTTGGTCTAGAACACACAATAAAATTTTCAGCTCGTTTCTGAATTATCGGCTTCACAGCTAGACAGACAGACGGACGGACATGTGAAAATGGCCGAATTAGGCCATTTTTGAATATCTTTGTGAAGCATTCTTGTCAAGGATTAATATTTTCAAGCGTTACAAAGTCGGGACTAAACTTAATATACCTTGTACATTTACGAATATACTGCGTATAAAAAGGAGTGTTCCTATTTAAGATTTCAAAGTAAAACATCCCTGCCGATCCCGTGTGTGGGTGTGTGTGTGTGTAGGTGGAGGGCCAACTTTGTTATCATTGGATAGCCTCTTTTGCTTTTTCATCCCAAAATCTTTTTGTCGAAT
Source organism: Nineta flava (assembly GCA_963920215.1). Lineage (NCBI taxonomy): Eukaryota > Metazoa > Arthropoda > Insecta > Neuroptera > Chrysopidae > Nineta > Nineta flava. Next base: position 29,441,364 of record OY986043.1, read on the forward strand.
TATTCGACCATTAATCTACTTATAGGATATCCGGTATATTTATATAGTATTAAATTAATATGTAGTTGCCTATATTTTTAACAAACAAGTATATAGCACAGAAACAAAGCGAATGTTCAGTTTGAGTTTTTGGCGAAAATAATTTCATGATATGAGTAAACTTGAGTTCATTGAAGTTGGTCAGATATTTAACATTATTTTAAAGAAGCAAGATAATAATTCTAAATTGTTAAAATGAGAAAAAAATAAGAGTAACATGTATCTAGTTATTATCATGGGGGGATCACTTTTAAACCAACACAAGAATATATTGAAAAATTGTTTCTTTGCGAATAAAAAAAAAATCGTTACGCAGGAGCTGCTTCAACTTAACGAATTTCCTTAAAATACATAAATCAATTTCTAGCGGTCACAATTTTAGTCTGATAAAAATGAAATGTCGTATATGATTTTAGTATTTGCAAGGGCAATTTTATCAATAAATGTCATACGTGATGGGGAAATGGGGGCATAATGAAAGAAGAAAACACAAAATTCGAAATATCTCTTTTAATATTAGAACAATCAAAAAATGCGTAAGGCATAAAGTTGTAGAAAATCATGTGTGCTACAATTCATCACCTTATCATTTTTGCTCAAACTCTAATGTGTACAGCGATAGCGAGGAATTTAGTTTTCAATCTTAAACCGTCAATATTTCTGTAAATATTAGTGTAACAGAATGATAAGAAACAAAACTACAGTAAAATTTAATTCCTAAAACTTTACTTCTTATAAATTTTTCGATTTTTCGAATATTAAGGGAGATATGTCAAATTTTGTGTTTCCCCCTCCCTCTAAACTCCCCTTTCCCCTCGTCCGATTTTACCCATTAACGAACTTGACCTTTTTAATACCAAAAGCGCCTCAAATACCAATATTCATTCCGATAAAATGAAAACTGTGACCGCTAGAGTGATTATATATATGTATATATATATATATATATATATATATATATATATATATATATATATGTATATATATATATATATATATATATATATGTCCATAGATATATATATATATGTATATATATATATATATATATATGTCCATAGATATATATATATATATAAATTTTACAGATGGTGATTTTTGACATAAACTAGATAGGATCGATGGACATTTGAAGAAATTTTTGCGAAATTTTGACTTTGGCACGGGACTCTAATTCCTTTCGGGAAATTCGCTAAAAAACTTGAACCCCGATCCGGAAAAGTAAAATAAAATAGTTATAGGTATAAAAAAAACTATTATTGCCGTATCTTGAATTGAAATTGGATCAGTACTATTTGTGAAAAATCGAAAAAACCGTTAAAAATCGTGATTCCTATTTTTTTGCTTCAAAAATTCGAGTTTTTTATAAAAATGTCTAATAATCCACAGAAATGAAGCCCAAAGCAAGCCAAAATAGAGGCTTTTTGAACAATCTGAGATTAATTTAATTACTTGTAAAACCTTTGACCACTAATAAATATTTAATAATTTTAATGAAACTTAACAATATGAAAATATTAAAGAGCAAACTTTGAACAACCGCGGGGCCCTTTGTGCTAAAAGCCGACAATTGCTACGAGGCTGTACCTTGGAGAAATTTTACATGAATGAATTAAAAACGAGTCAAATTTGTTATTCAGACGTTACTTGGAGACAATTTAAATTAGTAAAATAATAATTCTTTCTTTTATAAACAAACAGGGCAGCATTATTATCAAATATATATATATATATATATATATATATATATATATATATATATATATATATATATATATATATATATATACATAGAGGGGTTGACTTGAGAAGCTCCTCTGGTTTTTTTCGTCTGTCAAAAATTGGGACCCCTTTTGAATAATAATTAATTTTTGAGACATCTTAATCTTTTGAAATCAAACAATAGGTAAATTCTAGAAAAATAACGAAAATTTTACGGAATATTAAATGTTTATTAAATAAAAATTCATTCCCACAGTTAATTACAAAAGGATTTCCTATTGAATATTAAATCAAGTTTTTTCTTTCTCTATAGTTTTTCCTTGTTTTGTATATCTGATTTTCCAACGGCAAAGGAAAATTTTACACATATTTAAATTAGTTAAATTATCGAAATATTTTCGTACGTCTTGCTCTTTGTTATTATGGCAGATATTGTTTTACGAATTGGAACAAATTACACAATCACATCCTATTTGACAAAACATATTATTGCAATCATTGTTCTCTTTTTAGCGAATTTCCTGAAAGGAAGTAGAGCTATTGATCCCGTACCGAAGTCAATATTTCGCAAAAATTTCTTCAAATGTCCATCGATCCTGCCTAGTAGATGTGAAAAATCACTATCTGTAAAATTTATCCATTAAAGAACTTTGCCTTTTTAATACCAAATTCCGATTAAATGAAAACTTTGACCGCTAGAGCGATTACAGGCACGCATATACATTTATATATATATATATATATATATATATATATATATATATATATATATATATATATATATATATATACATATATATATATATATATATATATATATATATATATATATATATGTATATGTATATATATATATATATATATACATATAATTTATATATATATATATGTCCATAGATATATATATATATATATATATATATATATATATATATATATATAAATGTATATGCGTGCCTGTAATCGCTCTAGCGGTCAAAGTTTTCATTTAATCGGAATTTGGTATTAAAAAGGCAAAGTTGGCCTTTTTAATACCAAATTCCGATTAAATGAAAACTTTGACCGCTAGAGCGATTACAGGCACGCATATACATTTATATATATATATATATATATATATATATATATATATATATATATATATATATATATACATATATATATATATATATATATATATATATATATATATATATATATATATATGTATATGTATATATATATATATATATATATACATATAATTTATATATATATATATATGTCCATAGATATATATATATATATATATATATATATATATATAAATGTATATGCGTGCCTGTAATCGCTCTAGCGGTCAAAGTTTTCATTTAATCGGAATTTGGTATTAAAAAGGCCAAGTTCGCTAATGGATACAATTAGACAAGGGGAAAGGGGGGTTTAAAGGGAGCGGGAAACACAAAATTTGACATATCTCCCTTAATATTCGGAAAATCGAAAAATTTATAAGAAGTAAAGTTTTAGGTATTAATTTTTACTGTAATTTTGTTTCTTATAATTTTTTCTGTTACACTAATATTTACAGAAATATTGACGGTTTAAGATTGAAAACTAAATTCCTTAATATCACTGTACACATTAGAGTTTGAGCAAAAATGATAAGGTGATGAATTGTAGCAAATTTGATTTTTTACAACTTTATTGCTTACGCGTTTTTCGATTGTTCTAATATTAAGAGAGATATTTTATATTTTGTGTTCTCTTCTTTCTTTATAACCCCCCCCCCCCCCCCCTATTACCCTCGACGTATGTCATTTATTATTAAAATTGGATTTGCAAATACTAAAATCATATACGACGTTTCATTTTGATCAGACTACAATTGTGACCACTAGAGAGTGATTTTTGTATTCTAAGGAAGTTCGCTTAGTTGGAGCAGCTTCTGCGTAACGAATTTTTACTACTTCACATCGTTTACAAATAGATCATGGTTTTCCAAATATTTACGGTTTCAATATTAGATATTTCCCCACCCTTTGAGTGGGGAGTTTTCTTCTATCTGTTACGGTTTTAGATTTAGATATTTCCTCACCTGTGGTGAGAGGAATATTCATGGGCGACTTTGTAACTTGTTTATGTTTAATGAAGGAACATTTTTTGTCTTTCTTTCGCATTTTTTTTGTCTCTCTTATGTTTTCAAATATATATATTCACTCATTGTGCCCAACCCCCACACGCAAGGAATCCTAAATATTTCGAGAATGAAAGGTGGTTTAGATTACTCGTTGAAAAGATCTCTAACTAACAATGGAATTCGTGAAAAATTGGTTCAGCCGTCTCAGAGATTAGGCCGGGCAAACAAACAGGTAGGCAACCAGACAAAAATTAATATGTTCCTATTAAAACAACATTTTTTAAAACTTTTTATAGTAAAACTAATTTTCTACAATTTTACTTCTTATGTGTTTTTCATTTTTTTTTTCAATATTAAGAGAGATATACCAAATTTTAAGTCCCCCCCCCCTTAACACGTCTTTCCCCTTGCCGATTCTTGTCATGCTTACCATGAAAATGCATTGTCATCGGAACTGTACCAACATGTAAAAATTCCACTCAGTAGAATTAGAGGAAGTGGTTCTAATTCAGCTTGCATGATTTGACCCGAACATACATGCTACATACATTGCAAGTTAAATAAAAGATTGTAAAAACTCGTTTTAGTTTTAGTAACGTGCAAATAACCATAAAAAGCCATTATTTCGAAATCACAAACAGATACTTCAAGATTTGACCCGAACATACATACATACATTTCAAGTTAAATAAAAGCTTGTAAAACTCGTTTAAGTTTGAGTAACGTGCAAATATATATGTTTTATATGTGATACCGTTGGAGCTTACGAATGCGGGTCGTGGAAACAAAAAATTTAATATTCTCATTACCAAAAATTGTAAAAAAAGGACTTATGGTGCAATTGAATTTAACAAAAGGTTTTTACTATATTTACGCAATGAAAAAGTGGGTTAGCTGTATAATTTGACATCATCTTAAAGTAGTCGGATCGATCATCTAGAGATCATCTTGAAGTTTTCATCGAAATCGGATAGAAACTTTTCGAGGAAAATGACGGTTGGTAAATAATTTTTATTCCAGAAACTTTGAAAATGACTAGACTTATCGGTTTAGGCGTAATAAAATGTTTAATATATCGTCTTATAATAGAAAATAGAATACTTTATAAGTAAAGGTGTATTGAAAATACATATTATCTTCCACTTTATCCTCTGATCATATTTTCAGTAACTCTAATATCCTATCAAAAACATAAATGTAAACGGGGGCCGAGTTTTCAGGGATATCCTTAATATAATAGTTTGTCCTTAAAAAGTGATGATATGGAATAGAAACTGAGTTATTTACCAAGTGTGGGAAAATGAATATAAATTTATTATGTAAATTTTTCCTTAGAAAATTAATGAGGGTTTAATTGATTAAAAGTAAGAAACAATTTTGTTGATATTTATTTCGTAAGTTTTCCTCTAGTATGTTTTTAAAATTTTATAACGTGGCAAGTTATTTTTTCTTTTGTTTCAAATATTTTAAAACTTACCATGTTACAAAATTTTAAAAACATACTAAGGGAAAACTTACAAAATAAATCACACCCCTTTAAACGCACTACCTTGCTAATTGATTATCTTAAATATTTATGTTTGAATACTACTAAGAATATTTTGAAGTATTGTCAATGTTACTTGGCAATACAGAAAGTTTTTTGTTATTTAAATTTCAGTTCTAATAAAGTAGCTAAAGGAATACGCTGAGATTTTTAACAATTATATTTCCATTTGCAATTAATAATGTTACATGTATACTAAGGATATAATAATAGACTGTAATTTCATTGTAAAAAATAATAAATTTAGTGTTACTTATAACATCTTAGTGTATATCCTATATGCACGCTACAATCCTTTATATCATGTTCCGTGAAATGTGCTTTAAACATTTTAATGTATCCATAATATAACATATTCTTTTTGTAGAGAAACAGTTTGTAATATGAATTGTGTTCGTCGTGGCTTATTCTCAATGGGGAACAGAAAAGTAATGGAAAATATAAAAGGAATTGTTTTAGAATTAAATTGTCAAGAACTGTTTTACAACGAATAGACATTTTAGGTCGTATGAATAAAACGAAGGAGTTACTTTAACTATATTTTTCTGTAGCAACGGCTTCAAAATGCATAATAAAAAATAATTAGCAATTGCTTTATATGTTAGCTACATTAAAATTGTGTCCATTTTTGAGATGAAATTTTTGTTGCACCATAAATACCCTGATACTTGGAGTATATTCGTTTTATCTCACGCTTTCAAGCCCAATTTATTGGCATTCGTTTTAGCTTACTCTTACTCTACTCTTGAAAATGCCGTTCGTTCTGGAATTTTAATTATGTGTTAGCGTCAGTTGCCATCAATATTAAATATGGCGAATAGAAACAAATCAGCTGTTTTCCCATCAATATAATGTTTGTTTTAGTGACTTCAAAACCCCTAGAATCAAATCCTTTATTGGCAATTTGAAAAAAATATCGATAATGAAGGTTTCTTTCTAATAAAATTTTGTATGATGTGAGGGTTTTTTTGTTTATTCAGAAAGTAAAATAAAATAAAATATTCAAAAAATTAAAAAATGCATAAAACCCCTAAATATTTTTCCCAACTAAAAAAAATTCTAAGGTATAAACGCTTAAACACTGTTCTGTACTGAGTTCTAGAGAAAAGTTTCATTTTCTAACCGGTTTTGTGAAAAACCAGTTGAACCGCCAATCGTAAGAAAAATGTATGTCTATTTTTAAATGTTCGCTTCTAATATATCATACTTGATAATTTTTTAGCGAATTTCGTTAATGGGTAAAATCGGACAAGGGGAAAGGAGGTTTAGAGGAGGGGGAAACACAAAATTTGGTATATCTCCCTTAATATTTGAAAAATCGAAAAATTTATCAGGAGTTAAGTTGTAGGTACTAAGTTTTACTGTTATTTTGTTTCTTATCATTTTGCTGTTACACTAATATTTACAGAAATATTTACAATTAAAGACTCAAATTTAAACTCTGTTCACATTGAGAAAAATGATCAGGTAATGATTTGTAGCAAACTTGATTTTCCAAAACTTTACTTCTTATACATTTTTCGATTATTCTAATATTAAGAGAGATATTTTATATTTTATATTTTGTGTTTGTTTTACACGAATGCATGAAATATATTTTATTGTAAAAAACTTTTAAATTCAACCGACTTCAAAAAACACAAAAAGTCACTATATTGAAAAACTAAATATAACAATTTATGGATTTAATCCAAAAGACAATTCTTGCCCAAACCTATGACGTATAATTTAGTATATGTAAATATACAAGGTATAATAAGTTTGATCACGACTGTAACGCTTAAAACTGCTACGATAACTCAAGAACGAAAAGAGATAACGAGCTGAAATGTGTTCTAAAGCAATAAAGTAAGGTCAAGTTCGTTAATGGGCAAACTCGGACTATATTTGGGCAAAACTGCTTATCTTTGAAACCGTTGGAATGCGTTTCCTATCGCTCGTGGGGGGGGGGGGTATATATACATCTTTGAAACCGTACGAGATAGAAAAAAAAAATTGTTAACAAAAAATCTTCTTTTTAAAATAAGTAAGTTTTGTTTGAAAAAGTTTTTCATAAACTTGTAGAGGTAAATGATTTATATAATGAATAATTATTATTTAAATAAATAATAACTATATGTTAAAGATATAATTGATCTTTATTGAATTGATTTATGACATATTATATATATTTATATGTAAATTATCAAAGTTGTTAACATTTAAAGCAACCGTGATAATAGAGGGAAGTTATAGTTGTTAAGCAACAGATAAAAATGATAAACAATATTAAAATAATAATTTAATAATGAAGAAGCGATACCGCTACATACTTCCCCCCATCAACTAATAAAGAAAAACGACTAGAAAAAGGTTGAAACATAAAACAACCTTGTTCACTCGGAAAAAACTTTAATAGTTGATGTACATCTTAAAATTAAATACAAAGTAAATTAAGAAAAGATTAACATTGAAAAAAGTATGCAGGTTTTAGCCTGTCAATCGAATAGAGGTAGGTTTGTTATTGATATCAATAACAAAAAATTTAGGAAATCTCTTGATAACAGAGAAAGGACCTCTATAATTACAAGATAGTGGAGGTTTGACATGATCATCGCGTATAAAAACTTTTTTTGATGAATCTAAATCTTTGGGTAAAAATACATTTTTGTTGGTGAACTGTCTGGTAAAGAAAAATTTTGCATTTATCATTCTATTTTTCAACTCTCGAGTATATTGTTGAACAGAATGATATGTATCAACCTTTTCTGAAAAGAAATCATATGGTAATCGAAGAGGAATTCCATATATAATTTCTGCAGAAGAAAGGTTAATATCCTCCTTGACCGAGGAGCGCAAATTTAGAAGTACCCAAGGTAAATTTTTGTACCAGTTATTATTTTTTTGACAGCAATTTAAACAAATTTTGAGAGACCGGTTAAACCGTTCAATAATACCGTTGCTGTTAGGGTGATAAGCAGTCGTGGAAATATGCTTAATCCCTAGAGAAGACAAAAAATCTTTCCAGATATGTGATTGAAATTGTTTACCTTGATCAGTAGTGATCCTCGTAGGTAAACCAAAACGTGAGAACCAAGAAGCAATCCAATTGTTAATAATTTCTTCTGACGTGATAGTTTTGATTGGAATAGCCTCGACCCAACGCGAAAAACGATCAATGATAGTGAAGATATACCGATATCCTTCACTAGGAGGAAGAGCTCCAACAATATCTAAATGTAAGAAAGAAAATTTGATACTTGGTTCTTCAATTGGCATAAAATCACTTTTAGTGTGACGAGTGATTTTATTTAATTGGCAGATCGGACATGATCGTGTCAAATTTTTGATTCGCGAAATAAGATTGGGGTTAAAAAAGAATGTGCGTACTTTTTTCAAGGTTTGTCTAATTGATGGATGACCAAGATTATGGACAGCTTTCCATACATCTTCTATATCAATGTCAGGTACGAAGATTCTGGGAATTTTCAAAGAAGTCTCCACATAAACCTTAAAAAGAGAATTCGGAGGAGTACGTATTTCTAAAGAATATTTTGGATTTTTTAACAAATTAATAAGAAGAGGATCACAGTTCTGGTGATCAGAAATCTTCTTAATATCAATCAAATCAATACCTGAAGGTAGTGAAATTGTATTAATTCGAGATAAACAATCAGCCGGAATGTTTTCACTACCTTTAATGTATCTAAGATCAGTTGTATATTGACTGACAAAGTTTAAGTGACGTATATCTCGATTTAATAAGTTTTCATTACGAGAATTAATAGCATTTATTAAAGGTTTGTGGTCAGTCTGAATGAAAAAATTTCGGTTTGAAATGAAATGACGAAACTTTTTTATGCCAAAAACAATAGCTAATAATTCTCTTGAAAATGTACTATATCGTCTTTCAGTGTCTGTCAGTTTTCTTGATGTGAAAGCGAGTGGCTTCCAGACGTTATGAATTTTTTGTTGCAAAACTGCACCAATGCTAGTACCGGAGGAATCAGTGAGAATGCAAGTTTCAGCGTTCGAAACAGGATGTGCTAATTTAACAACATCAATTAATTTTTGTTTAGCTAAATTATAAGCTGAAATTGCACGTTCATCAAGAATAACTGACTTCGTTGAAGTTTTACCGTGTTCAACAAGTTTATTCAATGGAGCTAAAATGTCACCACAATTCCGAATAAAGCGATTATAAAAATTAATCATCCCAAGAAAATTTCGGAGTGATTTTTGATCGTTCGGAATAGGAAAATTTGAAATAGATTCAACTTTGGAAGGAATAGGGGTGATTCCTTCAGAATCTACGTGATGTCCTAAAAAATCTAATTTTGTTACACCAAAAATAGATTTCGAAGAATTTATTAAAATTCCAGCTTCATTGAGAATGTTGAAAACAGTTTTGAGATCTTGAGTGTGTTTTTCTTCGTTTTCACTCGCGATTAAAATGTCATCAAGATAAGTGAAAACAAAATCTACATTTCTGAATAAATCTGCCATAAATCTAGAAAAGGTTTGAGCTGCATTGCGTTAACCAAAAGGCATTCTCAAAAATTCAAATAGACCAAAAGGAGTGATAATGGCAGTTTTCGCGACATCATAATCGTGTACAGGAATTTGATAATAAGCTCTTTTTAAATCAACTTTAGAAAAGATCTTTTTATCATTTAATTTCACATTGAAATCATATAAATGAGGAATTGGATATCTGTCAGGTACCGTGATCGAATTCAGTCGACGATAATCACCACATGCACGAAAAGAACCGTCAGGTTTCTTTTTCATGAGAAGAGGTGATGACCATTCAGAATCCGAAGGTCTACAAATACCCAAATCTACAAGTTCCTGAAAATGTTTTTTAGCAGCTGACAACTCTTCAGGACATAGCCTGCGATATTTAGAAAATATCGCATAAGAGTTTGTCACAATACGATGTCGAGTATTATGTTTAGCATTAAGATTGAATTTTTCTGATTTGGTTAAATTTGGAAAAGAATTTAAGATTTCCGTAAATTGATTTTGAAGTGAGATCACTTCAACGCATGAATTAATAGGTTTTAATAATGTTTGATTTTTAAAATCGATATTCAAATTGAATTTCTTTAGAAAATCTAAACCTAGAATGCCATGAATTACATCGCCAACAATGAATTCATGACGAAAAACCAAATCATTTCCAAAATTGAGAAAAATTTCAGAAGTACCAAAAGTAGTAATTTTAGTATTGTTTGCTGCAATAATTGAAAAAGGTAAATTTGTAAATTTACATGATTTACAATACGACTTTGGAATCACAGATAGTGAACTTCCAGTGTCAATTAAATATCGAGTACCTATTAATTTGTGTATTTAAAAAAAAAAAATTGGTGTTTAGTTTTAAAAAAAAACTAAACACTTTATAGAAAATAATTGAATTATCAATTATTTTCATAAATATGAAATTAAGTTAATTTAGTAATTTTAATTAAAAGAGGTATTATGATGTATTTTTAAAAAAAAAATAATGAAAACTAAATATACGGTACTTTAGAAAAAAAAATCCAAAGCAGAGTATTGTATGTGGAATTATGAAAATTGGAAAACGATCGGTGCTAACGCGATACACGTAAATATAAAAAAAATAACACGTTGAACCGAAAGTCTTTCAATAAAAGCTGGGCCCATTAAAAAAGATAATATTGAGGTAGTAAGATCTTTACTATCCAGTAAGTGTCTAAGTTATCGACTAGTGATTCGAATCAGAAATACTGAAAATAAAAAAAAAGTACAAAAAAAAGAACAAAACAAAATATATGTAAAAATAAAATATATTTGAAATAAATAATTTTTCATTTAATATGTTGATAGTATAACTATCCTTAAAATACTAAGTTTGGTTGTACAAGTTATAAAAAAAATTACATGAATATGTACTAGATTGAACTGTAGTAAAAGGAAATATCGTATAAAAAAAAAAACGACACTACAGTAAAAAAAAATGTTCAAATATGTCTGATTTGCAAAAATAAAAATATACACTACAAATTTAATTCAGATACATAGTTGTATATAAAGGGGACTTTACGCTTCTGTAAAGAAAAACTACAAGGCCAAAAATACCAAGCGTATACAAAACAATATAGTTATAAATTAAAAAAGTCATTGCATATTCACATAAAATACATAAATTGTACAGCCAAAATGTGTATAGAATGTGTATTGAAATGTGACAAGTTTGAAAAACCACAAGTTTCGGAATGGTGAATTAAATAAATTATACAAAAAAAATATACTTAGATACAATCAGATAGAAACCATTAATTCGCCTATTCGATACTTCAGCACAATCCATAATAAATATTCAATTTGTAAATTGAAGAAATAAAAATTCAAAATACCATCTGATTAATTCATGTGAGACAACTACTTTTAGTAACTGTACTGAGCCAACTAATTTTAGTAACTGTCTTGAGACAAGTACTTTTTGTAACTGATTTGAAATATGTGCGGAAATATCGAAGTAAGCTTGGATATACGCAAGTCATATCCGATCTAAGTAAATGTTTGTTGAAATTATGTAAATTCTCAACTCGCATAAACCAATAATTATATAAATTATTATTTTTTGAATAATAAAAACAAAATAATAATAAATTTTAAACAGTGGAGTACTAAAAAAAATTATTCTCCAAATTAAATTAAATACTGATATGAAAAAATTAACTCGTCAACCAGGAATCGAACCTCGGGCCTCTGGATATCTAGTCCAGTGTGCTCTCCATTACACCAAAGACGATTGTGATGCAACTGACGATTGTGATGCTGAAACGGGAAAAGAACTAATATTAGATACATAATTTAATTTATAAATATCATTAGCCAAATTAACAATAGTTTTCAGAAATTCATAAAACAGATAATTTTATGTTAAATAAAGAATTAAATATTCTTAAAAATAAAGTCACTGAACTGGAAAATTCAAAAAAGTCACCTTCAAAGATCCAATATACTCCAAAAACCAATTTACACAAAGTTCAGGTGAAGTCTGTGTGTTGGTATTGTAGCGGTATCGCATTTTCATTAAATTATTATTATAATTTTATTTATCATTTTTATCTGTTGCTTAACAACTATAACTTCTCTCTTTTATCACGGTTGCTTTGGAGGTTAACAACTTTGATAATTTACATATAAATATATAATATGTCATAATTCAATCTAATAAAGATCAATTATATCTTCCAATAAACCAAGTATCAAATTTTCTTTCTTACATTTAGATATTGTTGGACCTCTTCTTCCTAGTGAAGGATATCGGTATATCTTCACTATCATTGATCGTTTTTCACGTTGGGTCGAGGCTATTCCAATCAAAACTATCACGTCGGAAGAAATTATTAACAATTTGATTGCCTCTTGGTTCTCGCGTTTTGGTTTACCTACGAGGATCACTACTGATCAAGGTAAACAATTTCAATCACATATGTGGAAAGATTTTTTGTCTTCTCTAGGGATTAAGCATATTTCCACTACTGTTTATCACCCTAACAGCAACGGTATTATTGAACGGTTTAACCGGTCACTCAAAATTTCTTTAAATTGCTGTCAAAAAAATAATAACTGGTACAAAATTTTACCTTGGGTACTTCTAAATTTGCGCTCCTCGGTCAAGGAGGATATTAACCTTTCTTTTGCAGAAATTTTATATGGGATTCCTCTTCGATTACCATATGATTTCTTTTCAGAAAACGTTGATACATATCATTCTGTTCAACAATCTACTCGAGAGTTGAAAAATAGAATGATAAATGCAAAATTTTTCTTTACCAGACAGTTCACCAACAAAAATGTATTTTTACCCAAAGATTTAGATTCATCAAAAAAAGTTTTTACACGCGAGGATCATGTCAAACCTCCTTTATCTTGTAATTATAGAGGTCCTTTCTCTGTTATCAAGAGATTTCCTAAATTTTTTGTTATTGATATCAATAACAAACCTACCTCTATTTCGATTGACAGGCTAAAACCTGCATACTTTTTTCAATGTTAATCTTATCTTAATTTACTTTGTATTTAATTTTAAGATGTACATCAACTATTAAAGTTTTTTCCGAGTGAACAAGGTTGTTTTATGTTACAACCTTTTTCTAGTCGTTTTTCTTTATTAGTTGATGGGGGGAAGTATGTAGCGGTATCGCATTTTCATTAAATTATTATTATAATTTTATTTATCATTTTTATCTGTTGCTTAACAACTATAACTTCTCTCTTTTATCACGGTTGCTTTGGAGGTTAACAACTTTGATAATTTACATATAAATATATAATATGTCATAATTCAATCTAATAAAGATCAATTATATCTTTAATACTTATTTATTATTTATTTAAATAATAATTATTTATTATATTAATCTAATTTTTTCAACAGTATCATAATAAATATGGTACCAAAGCACGTAAGTGTGTTTTTCCTTGTTCTTTTTGTAAATTAAATACGCGATATACAAATTCAAATAAAACTTCAAAAAAATTCTAAGAGCTCCTGTTGAGTTGGTCAGTAGCTCTGTCAATAAAAAAACCCAATTCAATAACACAACATCATCATCGTATAACTTAATCTTCATCTACGATCTCTTACATGAAGGTACTCGATATTTAATTGACACTGGAAGTTCACTATCTGTGATTCCAAAGTCGTATTGTAAATCATGTAAATTTACAAATTTACCTTTTTCAATTATTGCAGCAAACAATACTAAAATTACTACTTTTGGTACTTCTGAAATTTTTCTCAATTTTGGAAATGATTTGGTTCAATAATTTTCTCATAAATTATGATTATATGTTCCTCGCATTGTTAACATTTCGAATACGCAGACTTGTTAACAATTTAATCATTGATATACAACTCAGTATATACTGGGTATTCAAACATTTAGTCAGTTAGTTACATTACTTAACAGTCGAACATAGAATCTCCTCCTTCTTTTTTTGGAGTTTGTTAAAATTTGTGTTGATTTTGTTATCTCCATAGAAACTCTAACTCTATAAGATAACTATAAAATTATTTATTAATTATAACTATAAAATTATTTTGTTAAAATTTTGTTTTAATTTTGAAATGTCAATTTTGATTGTCCTTTCCATAGTAACTATAAACTATAATCGTTATATATCGTTCTATTTTGGCTATTAATAAATTTAATTTTTGCAAACACTAAAGTCCTATCAGATATTATATTTCATTTTTATCACACTAGAATTAAGACCGCTAGAGAGTGATTTATGTATTCAAAGGAAATTCGCTGAGTTGACGCAGCTCCTGCGTAACGAATTTTTTACTATGAAATTTTAAATAAAATACTAGTTAACTACTTACCTTTATTATTAAATTGTTATCTGAGCGGATAATGTTGGAATTAATTTAAGCACGTTGAATTTATTGAATCACAAATACGTACCAATTTACAATTATTTATTTCAAGTTCTTCCCTTCAACTTAAAAACAAATTTAACACATTATTTTGTTTCATTAAAATGAATTGATACTTAATGTACATCTCATAGAAGTTCAAACTTAATTTAATTTATTAAGTGTCAGATTTGAGGGACGTTCTGTAACACAGGTTTGTATTTTTGATAAGTTATGATAAGTTTAAACAATGTGAATTTGAGCGGTTAATTATAAGTTTATTTATTCAGAATTCTAAATACATTGTTTTTCAAGAAAATCTATTTCGACGAAGAGCTTGAAAATAAATTTGTAATTGTAGGGTTGATTAATATTCGATCCAATTCTTTGATTTTGTTTTACTGACAGCAATGTAATTGAAACTTGAGCAAGGACATTAAATTTAAATTTTTGAATTGCAGTTATAGAGACATGCAACATACCCACAATTGAGAACTACATGACCTTTTGTCAGTTTAAATATATTTCGTCATTCAGACACATCTATTAATATTGACTGTGTCCCATCATGAACTCATTCAAGCATACGTTGGTTCAAATAATTTCTGTAGAAGTTCATAGCTTCCATAATATGATGAAATCATCAACGTTTTAATAAATTTTACTTATCGAAGTAATTTTATATACAGGGTATACAAAAGGGGTAATTTTGTATCGAAGTAATTTTGTATTCAATTTTTATAAATTATAAAAATTGTTTATAATTTTTAAATTAAACAAACATTTGAAATTTCGGTAAAAATTATTTTATTATCGACTACAGTTTTGGATACACAATTCGTTCAGCAAAATTATTCTCGGATTGTTTTTATTGAATGTAGATGCTCTGTTTCCGTAACCATTGTAAAAAATACAATTACAAAAATGTCAAGTATATATTTAATTTAAAAATTTTCTAAAGTTGTTTTTGCTAATATTAAAACATAATTGAAATACCAAGAATGTGTTTTTCAAAATTTTTCTGATATATGGACAAAATTATCTGAACATTTATGTTCACATGATTTTCTTAATTAATTTGTGTACTTAAATAAAATAACAACACATACAATGTGTGCGTCACAAAGGATCAAAAGACTAAGTATTATAAATAAAATGAGTAAATCATTATACAACAATTAATTTAAATTAGAAATACTAATTGCTTTTCATCTCTTATTAAAATTTGGCAAAATTAAATTCATCTTCAAAGTTGACGATTACTTTTAATTTACTGTATGAATAATTTTTAAACATATAATATATATATATATATATATATATATATATATATATATATATATATATATATATATATTTATATATATGTATATATTATACATTTATATATGTATTATATATATATATGTATGTATGTATTTATTATATATATATATATATATATATATATATATATATATATATATATATATATATATATATATATATATATATATATATATATATATAAATATATATATATATAATAGGTGATTCATTTTGTACTTTTTTATCTATGGATTTTTTGACAGATGAAGCCTGAGTCGTGTTAACCTATCATGGTATTTTGTTCAGTATAGTTTGATATTTCATCATGGACGGACTTCACCGATCACCGAGCCCGTGACCGATTCAGTCTTTGGGCTCCTGAAGAGCTTGAAGACAATGCAAAAATTTGGTTTAGTGATGTATTTTGTGTAATTAAGCCAGGCACCTTTCTGGCTTAACGAATATGCCAACAAATAAAATCGCCGTATTTGTTCTGAAGAGATTCAAGAGCTACCATTGTATCCAAACAAAACAACGATTTGATGTGGTTTATTGACCGGTGGAATTATTTCTTTAAAAACAAGGCCGACCAGAACGTAACTGTCAATGGCGACCATTATCGTGCCATGATAACCGACTATTTGTTTCCTGAAATAGAAGCCCGTGATCTCCAGGGCATTTGGTACCAACAAGACCACTTGCCAGGATATTTTGGTACCACTTGCCACACAGCACGTGAAACCATGGCTTTATTGCGAGAACAATTGAGTGAAAAGTTAATTTCGCGCTTCTGACCGGTGAGTTGGCCGCCTAGATCCGATATTCATCTTAAATTCGTGGTAGCTTACTTCGCCGGTAGCTTCGTTCTTGCCCATACACCGACAGTTTAGTCAATGAGTTATTAATTGACAAACTGCCGGTGTTTGGATTCGAACCCATAACCTCTCAGTTCCATGCAGGCAGTGCAAGTTAGACCGCTCGGCTAGTTGAGTTAGTAAATTTATATAAAAATCTACAATCAAGAAAAATACAGACTTCCTGTCTATTCGGTTGTGAAAAAAACTTTGTGAAATTGAAGGTATATGCTCTTCGAGTTTTATGAAATTATAAATTATTTACTATATAGTTTTGAAATCAGCTGTAATCATAATCTAACTGTAATCATCTTCTTTTTCTTAAAGCTTTTTTTCTATTAAATCACATAATCATCAGATAATTAATAATACCAATATTTATTCATATACATGGCGAAAAAATAAAATTACATTTTCACAAATAAGAGAACATAAAATCGGTCGGATAAAATGATTAGAACAAAAATCGTTGTAAATTTGATTTGCTACAACTTTACTTGTGAGAAATTTGTCCATTTAACTATTGTTAAGAGAGATTATTTCCCACTTTAAACCTATAATTTCATTATAGTTGTTTAATATAGTGTACAATTTCAATCTGTTCATATATTTGATGTTAAACCATTCAACTAGACTGCCCTAAAAACTTGTTCAAAATTTAATAATTATCAATAATATCTATCTAAACTTCATAAAGGGAGTAATGACACATCCTATCAGTCAAGTAGCAGAGCGGTCTAAGGCGTCATGTCTGCGCAGTATGCAGTACTTGGAAACTGGGAGGTTATGGGTTCGAGTCCCGACATCGGCAGTTTGTCAATTATAAAAAAGGGGCGGTTGATTGACTAAACTGTCGGCGTATGGACAAGAACGAAGTAGCCGGCTATGCTTGAGAAGGTTTTCTGCAGTTTCCTTGACGAACTCCAGATGAATATCGCCATAGTTCCTATCATAGTCGGCTGCTGCCGCATATCCTACCAATTCCTAGTCTACTCACAAATTCCTTCCACTCCACTCACATTCTCACATCCTAAGGCATCACAATGGACCTTATGGTCGAAGTGTAGCCCGTCCAGGGCAGCCTTTACAATCTACCTCTCTACGACACATCCTATATGTATCCCCATTCTCCACGCCGTTTAATTACTATATGCCATGATTTTTGTATGTACAATGAAGATATCTATCTTGTTCGACATGTTTCATTTCTTGCGATTACGACTGCATTTTTTAATAACTGAGACGAACCGAATGCAAAGACGAATATACAACGCGTATATTATTTCTATACTTGTTTAAGTGAATACTAATGTTATCCTTCGTATGTTCTGTAAGATGGCACGAATATGGATATATGACGGGAATAAAATTTGAATTATAAATCACGAACCTCAGATTAATTTGAATGTGCAGGAGATTATTTTGAACTGTCGCGGTTTTTATTACACGACGTGTTAAGACTAACTTTGGAGAAATCAGTAAACTGGTTGAATTACGATCGAAATGTACAATTTTATTGAATACACATGCAGTATTAACGAAAAGGTTTCTACTTACTTTGTATATAACATATTTGATTAAAATATTAAAATTATCATGAATACCTAACTGCACATAAATTTTAACTAAAGTTACTTAAATAAATTGGATGATCACTTAAAACGATAAGTCCATTAATATCAAATAACATCTATAAATCTAAAAATGTCAATTTACTATAAGATTCATCAGTATTGGATGTTCGGTCTTTTTTTTTATGTCGATAGGGGCTTTATATTATTATGTTTTTAAAATTAAGAAATATAGTACATAACCCTTATGTAATATCTATTTTTATGGATTAACCACAATTTTATACTCTTACTTCCGTTAAACATCTTTAAATGATATCTCTGTGATGTATCATGAATATGGTACCGGGTTGCCTATGAGACGAAAATGATTCAATTATATAAAAAGTAAGTTACGAGCAACGACCTGCCCTAATTCGTGTTAGGAAATCTATCACACTACAGTTCATTTCAAATAAATGTTAGACGAATATATCACGCTAGTTGGCAATATATCACGCTTCAAATACAGTGCATAACAGCGAAACAAACAAGATACGAACGTTCAAACAAACATTGAAAGAACTTATTTTCAAATGATGAAATCATTAATATTTCTGTAAACTTGGAAAAAAAGTTGATGTCATTTTTTTTAAATTTTATAGTTGATTTGTGCATTCAGAATTCATACAGATTTTGATAAACTTTTCGTATATAAATTGTTCATTAGACTAATGAAGAACTTTTATCTGGAACATTTTTTCGAAAAACGAATCAATAAAGCACAAATCAATTATAAAGTTTAAAAAAAAAACATCAACGTTTGTGGTTCGTAGTACAATAAATAGTAAAAATTAATCAATAAAACTTAAGGTAATAAGGTAAACGATATGAACGTTGCTAATAATCATACGCTATGTGGTTGAAATGAATCTCTATCGAAATATAGGGTTAGCAAAGCACGGGTTATCTTTGGGAAAATGATTCTGAAAAGTCCAAAAAATTGCATCACGTATTGTACTTAACTTTATTTCAGGTTTGAATAATCTTAAAAAATAGAAATTAGCGTGGCTTTAAACTATATGATTAATAAAATCGTTAATGGAATTAATCATTATAATATGACCTCACAAATTAATTATTAAATTTTCATTATATCGTATAGAAATTGTTACTAGGTTGACGACTTCAAATAAAAATCCAAAACATGCTTTTTGATGTGAAAACATCTATAGCGATACTATTTATAATGACTTTATATGGAAAATAAAATGAAATTTCATATTATACAGTGTGACGTTTTTTGTAACGATCGGCTATGTGGCAGTCGGCAATCATCAACAATGTTAAAATAGGAGATATCCATTCGTGTTTGTTAACCAATCATATTGCCTGACCAATCATTGCTCACAATAAATACGACTTTAACGTTTATGTTTTCATATCTTTTCTCAAAACATTTTTGTAATTAATATCCTTGTTGCAACCAAAAATTTTCTAAAAATTTCTTGGAAGAATTTGTTTCTTTACCGAATAGTTTGTAATATGCCTAGAAATCATGTTGAATTTGTTCTAATTATGGGAAAATAGATTTCTTACCTCAGTAGTGTCGTGATGTAGACATACACACATTTATTATTTTTATGATGCAATTTTTATTCCACCATTTTGCAAAAAAAAATCTAATACAATTATTTAGCTAGATTAATAGAGAGAAAAACCAAATAATATTTTATGCACCCTTATTTTTAGGGTGTTCTATATGTATGTACTGTAAGTGCATCATCTACAAATGGATAAATTTATTATTTATAATGTAATATGTCTATGCAAAATTATGTGGATTGTAATAAACTCTACCAAAAACCCACCCTCCCATATATGTAGATACGTATGTTTATCATTCATATTGTAGGTAGGCAAATTTAAATTATTTAAAACCCTTATTTTAATATAAATAAACAATTAGTTGTTAAAATTTAATCAATGTTAATGTTAATTGGATTTTTGTTAATTTCCGTTTGTTTAATATCTACGAGTAGATTTTATCTTTTGTTGTTATGGTTGTGAATTAATGCTCTTTTAAAAACCAATCAACCATTTAAAGTATTACATTTGGATTAATATTTGTTCAAAAAACCTTGTTCACTATTACGAAACGATATGTGTATTTTATTTTAAAACGTGTATAATTACCAACTGTTCCAGAAAAAAAGTTCCCTCCGAAAAAGTGGCACACCAGAATATAATTCAGAATCGCGAAAGTTCAAAGAGGAATTAGTTTATTAAAGGGGCTCAGCTTAAGCAACCTCAGACGAAAATTAATTAGTCGAAGTTAGAATCGAGCTGAGATAAAAAAAAGTCAGTCAAATGCTCAGGGGTCAACAAGCTAAGTTGTATGAATTATTTCTAGATTAAAGTATTGTAATATAGCTTTCTCAAACAGTAGTCGCAAAATAGTATCCACCTTTCGAATTTACAGTCTAACCATACTACAAGCTCTTGGTTGACGAGTGTCTATTGGATTTGAATAAAATAATATTCGCTAATGCGGTCTTCTTTGGAACTATTTGCATTGTGAATTCAACTTTTCATCTTAAATGGGTTGCAAATCAAACTCTCCAATTTATTTGAATTTACATTAAAACTACTTTAAAGAGATTGCTATTGCGAACTCAAAATAGTATCATACCAAATTGAGAGGTTTCCTTACATCACTGTTTTTCTTACTGTAAGCCAACCAATACCTAAATCCAAACTTTTTTCATCTGTTATTGGATCATGTAGTTTTCCAACAATGTCATCATGTAATAGCCTGGAAGAAAACGAAATTTTACTTAAAATTATTTTAAGAAAAGAAATATTTAATTTTTGTAATTTCTCATTGGAGTATTTTTTTGGAAAGTGTACACCATTAAATGTTCACTGTGAAGGAAGAACGACATAATCAAATAGGATTTTAAGTTTTTTTTAAAATTTTATTTATTATGAATTTTATTTTTAAAAAAATGGTTATGGTCAAAAAAAGTTAATTTAAATAAATCAAATTAAGTTTTGAATTACCCAAATGGAAATCACTTATCGCTTATTGATAAAGATAACAGAATCACGATTATAATAAATTATTTCGTTAAACGTAGAACGATTATTAAAACGAAAACTTAAGTCCCCAGTGGAACTTAAGTTCGGTTTTGAATTCAATGCTGGGCCCGAAATTGAATTCAATATAACGTTAAGGTGATAAAGAGGAGGCGATCTAGAGTTTGATCTAAATACTAGAAAAACAAAATAATTTAAAACAGTGAAAATATAATCGTTCATTTACTAAAATGATAAAAATATTTACAAACAATATCATTTAAAAAAATTTTAATTAAAGGAAATAATTGAAACTATTTGCAAATGAAATATATTTTATATACAAATTCCTCTTCTTAAAATAAACGAAACAAGAACAAGAAAAAAATAATATTTGCAATTTTTAATATAAAAAAATAATATTTGCAATTTTTAATATAACATAAAAAAAATTTTGACAAAATGGAAACCCGACTTCAAAAATCAAATATTCTAAAACAAAAGATGCACTAAAAAATAAAAAAATAATTTCATATTCTTGTGCTAATTTTAGTTCATCTAAGCAAAAATTTTTCAATATATATGTACAATTATGGTTATTTTTGGAAGCTGTGTCCAAATTTTATGTGAATTTCGCTATGCTGACACCGAGTCCAAAAATATATTTAAACGTACTTATATATTATATATAAGTACTTATATATTAAACGTACACATATATTTAAAAATTTTTGCTTAGGTGAACTAAAATTGGCACAAGAATATGCAATTATTTTTTTAATTTTTGGTGCATTTTTTGTTTTAGAATATTTGATTTTTGAAGTGGGGTTTCCATTTTGTCAAAATTTTTTTTATTTTTGCTTTTAGTAACTTTGAAGTTCTATAACTGATTTTATTTGTCTAAATATGGGTAGACCTTCTAATTTTTAGTGCATTTTTTTATAACACACTTTTTTTTTATCCGTTTTTTTTTTTTTTTTTTTTTTTTTTTTAGTGCATTTTTTATAAGAGATTTTCAGTTTTTTTTTAGATACATTTAGTTTTTTTTTATAAAAGTTTTTTTTTTTTTTGGGGTCGTTTTTTTTTTTTTTTAATTTTTTTGAAGTCGGTTTTTAAAAAAATATTCTTATTTTCTCATTATCAACGAGTATACCCTTTCAAAAAAAAAATTCGCAAAAATCGGTTATCACATATAAAATGAAGATTTTCCTCGATTTCCAGAGGATCTCCTCACCAGAATGCGATTTGGTTATAAAGGGACCAATCTGAAATCAAACCCTTTAAAACAATAAATAAAAAAATTCAAAATCGGTTCATAAATGACGGAGTTCTGAGGTGACAAACATAAAAAAAAAATTTAAAAAATAAAAATACTGACGAATTGAGAACCATCCTCCTTTTTGAAGTCGGGTTAATAAGGCTATACCAAACAGCACTCCACTGGATATATACTTTTTTATACTTTAAAAAAAATACATACCAAAAACTTATATATTCCCACTACGCCACTGGCAATTTCAAAAATTAATTAGCCATAGAGACTGTTAAATATATATCACATGTTAAATGTATTCTAACCAAAAAATATACAAATTTCAATTTTTTTTGAAATATAAAGGACATTTATTCCTTTAGATAAGTTTTAAGGGAACAAAGTTGTTTAAGATAGATGCAATATGTAATTTGTATCCTAAACAAAATAATCAATCTGGCTAGAAATCTTCATTATTGTACTAAAAAATAAAAATTAAGTTAAATGATTTTACTAAATATCAAAATTTAAAATAATTTGAGATATCAATGAATTAATGAATGCTTTATATCAAGCTAAATTCCATTGTGAAATATAAGAACAGTAATCATAACAATTGTGTACATCCAAAGAAAATACACTTAATAAAAAAATTTCAACCAGAAGATTAAATTTAAACTAAACGATATAGTAAAAAGTATTAAGATATAAATTTTGAAAAGGAAAATATTATAATAGGTCTCAAAAAATTTTGTTTTAAATAATTATAAATAAAAAATTGAATATTAACAATTCACGTTTCATTTTTAGATCCCAAGATATACCTTGAATTCTGAAGATTAATATGAAACAATATTTATAACTATATCTCCCATTATTTTTAGAAAATAAAGTGTGTAGTACATGACCGTCTGCCATGTTGCCGAGAACAGATAATGTCAAAATGATATAATTCCAAAACGACAAAAACAAAAATTTATAATCGTATACTGTATTATTACGCTGACAGTATTCGACCTATTGTGCAGTATCTTTTACTGCACACTACTGTGCGTTTAGTCTCGATTTTTGTCATTTATTACAATGGTCACGAATTCTATTTTCATTTTTTTTCACGAAATAATGCACGGAGAATCATTGCTCTTAATTGCTTCTTTTTTCTGGTGGTGTTTTAATCAACATTAAGTTTTCTAAATACATGTATTCTTTCCACGTTTGCTTACTTTTAATATAATTGTACAACAAAACATTAAACACTGAAACGATATGTTCAATTAGAAAACTAGAACTAAAGTTTGTAAAATCGTATAGTAAACATTTTGGTTATTTGTTAATGGAACATTTTTAGAATCTGAACATTTATAGATAATAAATCTTATAAAAATTGAATTATATTTGTTCAAATATTACAAAATGATTTTTGGTATGTGATTTGTTCTGAGCTAATAAAACATGTTTATTATATAACATATATCTCTTATTTTGATAGCATCCTTATAGAGTAATTCCCAATATACTAGAAATAAACTAGGAAGATACAATGTTATTACACGTAGGTGAAGTGATTCTCTCTTTCTTGTATATAATAATCTAAAAGCAGATAGAAAACGAATGAGGTATTTTTGATGCTATAAAGTCTATCAGTCAAAGGTACATAAATACATGTATTGTGTAAAAATGGTTTTTATTTTACGAACAGAAATTATTTATAACAAATTTAATCCAAATATATATCTTATATGTTTTACTGTAAATCATTTTTAAATATGGAAGTTTTTGTGTAGTACATTTGGTATTCAATGTCTGACGATTTTGGGAAATAGAAGAGTAGAAGAATGGTTTAGAAAAATTTCTCCATCGAAACAATTCTTGAAAAAATAATTTCAAGTCTCGCGATTGCGTACCGTTTTTGCCAATTAGCTGGGAGTTAATGGTTTATTCAATAACTTATATTGAAATTTAGATCTCGAATCATACCAATTTGATATTATAGGTAGTTGTATAAGAATATTGGGTATCTTATGTACTCCAACGAAGCCAATATTCAACTAAAGGCCAATCAAAATTGAAAACAATTAGTTATGCAGGAGCTGTGCCATCTTAGCGAATTTCCTTAGAATACTTTAATCACTCTCTAGCGGTCATAATTGTAGTGTGACCAAAATGAAATATAATATCTGATATGACTTTAGTAATTGCAAAAATTAAATTTATTAATAGCCAAAAGGACAATCAAAATTTTTTACAAAAAGCTATATTTCATGTATTCGTGTCAAACAAACACAAAGTATTAAATATCTCTCTTAATATTAGAATAATCGAAAAATGTATAAGGAATGAAGTTGTAGCAAATCAGTTTGCTATAATTCATTACTTGATCATTTTTCTCAAAATCATGTGAACAGAGATATTTAGAATTTTAACTTCCAATCTTTAATTGTAAATATTTCTGCAACTATTAGTGTAACAGAAAAATGATAAGAAACAAAATTACATTAAAACTTAGTACCTACAACTGAACTCCTGATAAATTTTTCGATTTTTCAAATATTAAGGGAGATAGTCAAATTTTGTTTTTCCCCCTCCCTCTAAACCCCCTTTCCCCTCGTCCGATTTTACCCATTAACGAACTTGACCTACCAAAAGCGCCTCAAATACCAAATTTTATTCCAATCGGAATTAAACTGTGACCGCTAGAGAGTCCACAGACATTTAAAAAAAAGTACATATGTTGATATATATATTATATATATATATATATATATATATATATATATATATATATATATATATATTTCATTCCAATTGGAATAAAACTGTGACCCCTAGAGAGTTCACATATTTAATATTTAAAAAAGTACATATGTATTTATGTATATATATATACATATATATATATATATATATATATATAAATATAAGTATATATATATATATATATGGACATTTGAAGAAATTTTTCAGAAGTTCCAACATCGGTGCAAAACAATAGCTGCATTTTCTTTGGAGGAAATTCGCTAAAATTGAATCAATGACATCCAATTTTACTTGTGTCGATACGATCTTACAACTGTTTTTTACCCGACAATCACCAGACTTAGTGTTATTTTGACATAGACTGTTCGTGATGATGTTTCAATTGCTTTAAACATTTTAAAGATTTTTATTGTATTTCTTTTCATTCGCTGCTCAAACTCTCAAAATTTGTATTTTATTTATATTTTTTGAAAACACGGAATTATTGAACAGTTTTTTTCTACAGTTTGATTTTTTTATACTGTTGGAGGTTAGTAGGTAAATGTTGCGCTGCAAACAGCTGCTCTTTTCCCGTTGAGTAGTTTGAAGAGGCAAGTAACAGATTTGGTTTAATTAACTTTTACATTACATTTTGTGCAGTTTGTACATTTCCAGTTTATTGAACTGCGGGTAGACAAAACCTTAGTCATTGATTAGGTACAAAAACATGCAGTCATGTTTCAAATCGACCGGGGCAGCCGTCATTATTGAGTGAAACCCATTCCCAAATTTCAACTTTCTATGGAAACTATCCCTATTTTTTCCATATAGGGTTCTTGGACTACAAAAAGAACCTCAAAGTTTGGACAGTTGGAAAAAACAAATTTGGTTATTTATATCAATTTTATGACTACATCTTATGTTTGGGGTATGAAGTGTTATCTAAACCTATTTAACGAAGGCTAAATAATCTCCTGAATCGTTTGGAACAAGGGATGTTAGCTAGTGCTCAATTTATCAAGGGATTTCTTTAACAATTGTATTGAAGGGATTGTGATAAAATACCTCATTATTAACATGCTCACTGGTGGTATCAACTTAATAAAACTCAACTGACCAACTGACAGACAGGAGTTCCTTATATAACGTAGGTGATGCATTTGTATCCTCTAAGGGGGTTAAATAAAGGATGAACGGCTTTATGGAAGTTCGTCATTTTTTAGTTAGAAATAGAGGAATTGGTGTTTATGTTTCTATTTATAAATAAAAGGCAGTTGTATCAGTGTTTAAGGAAATTCGCCCCTTAGCCCATTGTTTAAGGAGTAAAAAGGTAACGAATGTTTGCACGAGATGTCCGTCATGTTTGAAATTAGAAACGTGGAAGTTGGTATTTAACCTTTGTTCATTTTGAAAAAATCAAATAGTTCCTGAGATGTTGCCGATAGGAAATTCCATCAGGCATACTGCTAGTATGTTTATAAAACTCATCTTGTACAGATAGGACAGGTGAACATCTTTTTTTGAATTGGGACAATTATCATATAATTTTTAGAGGGGAATTAATTCAAGTACTTTCAAGAACACCAAACGTAAATTGGTACAATAACAGTACCTTATTACAGAAATTTGATATTTGAAAAATTTGTTTAATTAATTAATTTCTTGTGAAATATCTGTATTAGTATCAAAAAGAAATAATTATTTATATGGGTGTGCTCGGATGGTATATGATGATCACGATAAATATGATGATCAAAGCAAACTTAATGAAATATATAAAATAAATCAGTGAGAAAATAGTTTAGATTTCATAAGAATGATATTATAAAACTTTGTTGTATCCTCTTTCATAAAATAATTTTCTTACCTTTATTATTTATATTTTCCATTTATTTTCTACACTTGATAATGTTTTCAATATTATCGTTCATTTTTAACCCCAGACGCAAAAATGGGTGTTCTAAGTTTGAACTCTATATGTGTCTGCCTGTGGCGTCGTAGCTTTCAAGCACATGAACCGATTAGAATGCGGTTTTTTATTAGATAGCTTCCTGGTGGTAGTTCTTCACTATGTTTGAGAAAGTGAGCCGTTTGATGATTATCAACTCTTTTCCAAGATGATGTATAGGATAAGTTGGTTATTACAATATATTTGGTGGAGGTAACGAGAAGTTCATAATATGTTTCATATTATTGTATTGGAGAATTTTTTTTATTTTTTCAACATATTGTAGCCAAGAAGAAAGAAAAAATGTGCTTGGCTCCATCCTTTGGAACGAAGCCTATGGTAGCGTCCTTGATACAGATGTGCCGGAAGGGGTTAAAATCATTGGCTATGCAGATGGCATGGTAATAACCATTACAGCCAAAGGTCAAGAGCAACTGATAGGAAATGCAAATACATAACGCAGGTTGTAATTAGCGGAAAGGTCTATGCGTTACTCCAGAAAAAAGCGAGGCGGTGATTCTATATGAGGACCGTAGATTTCGTAGTGTCAAATTAACGATTGCAAGCATGGAAGGGAAAGTATGGACGAAATAAAGTACTTGAGTGTCATATTTGAGAAAGCTTGTTATATGATCAGGCAAATTCGGACATGCACATTGAAGGATCTAAGTAGTCGACTAGAAGAATCCTTGCTTCAGTTGCGCACTCTATTATACAATATGCGTGTCCGATCTGGGAGAAGGCGTTAATTAGGATAGAGCCACTATCGGTACTTACAAAGATACAACGGAGAATCGCTCTCAAGATGTGCTACTTTTCGTACCCTCTCGACAGATGCAGCTCTTGTCATAGCCGGAATTCTACTAATTGACCTTGTGGCTGGCGAAAGATCAGCATGGTTTAGGGGAAATATGGAAGAAATGAAAACCAAATGGCAAAAAAGATGGGAAAGTAGAACTGGCAAAGTAGAGTAGCATGGACTAAGCGTCTAATTAGTAATGTTTTCGAATGGACTAATCGAAACCATAGAGAGGTGGATTTTTATCTGATCCAGATGAGTGGACATGGTTTCTTCGCTGGGTATATAGAGCGATTTAAAATATCACGTAATGGTCTTTGTGAACTTTGCTCCACGACGGATACAGCGGTACATGTTTTCTTCGCGTGTAAAAAATTATCTTCCCTGGGAACCACGTTGTTTCTCAAAGTTGGAATATTGAAACCCGACGATGTGGTAAGCAGAATGCTTGACAACATAGCAGGATGGACGGCTGTACAGCAATTATTAATGAGCGTGATGCAGCTTAAAGAGCTAGAGCAGAGATAGTAGATTGCTTGGGAACTCATTATCACTGAAGTAATGCACCAGTAATTCCAGGATCATAAGCGGAATTTAGAGAGGTGGTTTTAGTTAGAAGAGTCCGACACTACCCTAGGGTGTCCACGGAAGATTTCCACCTCATATATATATATATATATATATATATATATATATATATATATATATATATATATATATATATATATATATATATATATATATACACATATATATGTATGTGTGTGTGTGGTTGTACGCGCATTCTTGGCCACAGTTTAAGAACGATGGCAAAGAAATTTGATGTATGACTGGGAGCGGTTGGGCCTCAACCTACACCTCTGGGAACATTTTCTTTCAATTTCTATTTCAATAAGTAATTCTACACCAATTTTCAGTACTATGTTCGATCGTTTTTATCTAAACTCTACACGTTTGACCCTCCCCACCCACACTCTGCGCCTCACCTGAGACTGCTGCAAAATGCGGCTCTTGCTTTGACGATATCATGGGAAACTATGAGTAAATTCGTATGGATTATTATTTATTGTGGTTCTAATTAAATAATTCACGATGTAACAATATTTATTAATTTAAATTTCGAAGACGTAATTCTTTATTCTCTATTAATTACTTTTTTTCCGTGACAGTACATTAAAATTATTTGTTTACTTATGAGTTAAGTATATTATATTGTTTTCTTGGTTCTAATTCAATGAATTTCAATTCAATTTATTGTTTGATAGTATTCTTACAACGAACAATAAACAAATTGAATTATTATTCGCAGTTTTATTATACTATTCAACTGTTCTTTATGTTGCATGCTTTGCATATTTAAACACAATGATAAAATACTGTTTTTTTTCGGACATTGAAGACATTATTTGTTTTCAAATTAATTCGGTTTCGTTTGTGTGATTATATGCTTATGATTCTGAATTCATCTAGTAACTGGACGAATAATATATTATTATTAGTCCGGGTTTTATTGATTATTAAAAAATAAATTTTATATATTTTTTACTGAACAATGAGAATGCGAGAAAAACTATGGGTATTTACAAATCTACAACCAACATTATTAATTTATGCCTTCTAGTGCCCAAAGCATGCAAGCCTGACCAACTCTGGATAATGCCGATGAAGTGAAATATTGTTGTACTCGGTTAAAATAGTTACCTCACTTAATTTCAATAGTTTTTGCCACACAAATATATATATATATATATATATATATATATATATATATATATATATATATATATATATATATATATATATATATATATATATATATATATATATATATATTTATATATGAATATATATATATATATATATATAACTATTTTTATGCGGGGTCCAAAAATCACGGAAACGTGATAACTTGGGATAATGCCGAAGTTTATGTCTTTATGTGTCATGGTTTAATTCCGATTGGAATATAATTCAGTACTTGAGGCGCTTTGGGTATTCAAAAGGTCATGTTCGATAATGGGTAAAATCGGACAAGGGGAGGGAGGGTTTAGAAGAAGAGGGAAACACAAAATTTGGCATATATCCCTTAATATTTAAAAAATCGGAGTAAAGCTGTAGGTTATTAGTTTTACTATAATTTTGTTTCTTATCATTTTTTTATTACACTAATATTTACAGAAATATTTATAATTAAAGATTGAAAGCTAAAATTCTAAATATCTCTGTACACATTTTGAGTTTGGAAAAAATGGTAATGGTACAATTTGTACATTTTTCGATTGTTCTATATAAAGAGATATATATTATATTTTATGTTTTCTTCTTTCACTATGCCCGTTTTCGCCTTGGCGTATGCCATTTAGTAATAAAATTAGCCTTGCAAATACGAAATCATATCAGATATGATATTTCATTTTGATCACACTAAAATTATGACCGCTAGAGAGTGATTTATGTATTCTAAGCAAATTCGAAGTTGAAGCAGCTCCTGCGTAAATAATTTTTTTGTGTGGATATGGTAAAGTATCCTGGCATGTATCGTACTTACTCGACTACATATTAAATTCGAGATCCGGTTCACGGCACACTACATAAAAAAAATTTTTTTAAGAAAAATTAAATTTACTACTTTATTTACACAAGTTAAGTAATGTGTCTAGTA
This sequence comes from Nineta flava, assembly GCA_963920215.1. NCBI lineage: Eukaryota > Metazoa > Arthropoda > Insecta > Neuroptera > Chrysopidae > Nineta > Nineta flava. The sequence continues at coordinate 29,472,353 of OY986043.1, forward strand.
TGCTGTTGTATAATAAAAAGTCATTTCCTCAGGAACTATACTTCTAAAAAATAAAATTATTTTATTAAAATTTTGTTACAATTTTGATATGTCAATTTTGTTTGTCATTTCCATAGAAACTACAAATTATACTAGCACACTATCAATCGTTATATATCGTTGTATTTTGGCTATTTTTAAGAAGTTTCACTACTATCACGTCGACACGCATTTTAATTTAACGATTTTAGATGGTTACGTTAGACGTGGATAATAAAATTTTAAATAATTTATTTCGAATTACATTCGGAGTGGAAGATAACACTTAAGAAATTTTGTTATTGATGGGGGTTCCCCAACCGTACATACTTCTTTTTTGTTTAATTCGACTCTAATTTTTTTGGTATTTGAACGATCGAGTTCCTTAATGGGCAAAAACAGACCGAGAGGGGTTTAGAAAAAGGGTGAAACACAAAATTTAGTATATCTGTCTTGATGTTGCAAAAATCGAAAAATGTCAAAGCAGTAAAGTAATAGATAATTAATTTTACATAATTTTGTTTCCTATAATTTTTTCTCTTACCCTAATATTGACAGGGATATTTACGAATTAAAATTGAAAATTAAAATTCTAAACATTTCTGTACACATTAGAGTTTTAGAAAAAATTGTGATGAATTGTAGTAAACTTGATTTTCTACAACTTTACTTCGTAAACATTTTTCGATTTATCTAATATTAAGAGATATATTTAATATTTTCTGTTTCAGTTTTTCTCTACGTCCCCATTTCCCCTTGACCAATGATGGCATGTCTTAACAAACTTGGCTTTGCAAAGACGAAAAGCTCAGATACTATATTTCATCAGACTAAAATTGTGATCGCTAGAGAGTAATTTATGTATTCTAGGGAAATTCGCTGAATGGATGCAGCTCCTGCGTAATGAATTTGTTTTTAAACTACGTATCGCAATGAATAAATATTTTAGTTACCTACTTTGACGAACGACGAACCAGAGACCCAATGGAAGTGATGTTTCTGATTTAAAGATTGCGATTCGAAACTTATTTGTTGATATTGTATCTTTTTCATCATTCTCAGCTTTTTCCGTGCTTGAAATATTTCATCAAAGAATCTATAAGTTTTGAAGAATACCCTAATATTGACAGGGATATTTACGAATTAAAATTGAAAATTAAAATTCTAAATATTTCTGTACACATTAAAGTTTTAGAAAAAACCATCAAGTGATGAATTGTAGTAAACTTGATTTTCTACAACTTTACTGCGTAAACATTTTTCGATTTATCTAATTTTAAGAGATATATATAATATTTTCTGTTTTAGTTTTTCTCTACGTCCCCCATTCCCCTTGACCAATGATGGCATGTCTTAACAAACTTGGCTTTGCAAAGGCGAAAAGAAAATCAGATTCTATATTTCATCAGACTAAAATTGTGACCGCTAGAGAGTAATTTTTGTATTCTAGGGAAATTCGCTAAGTGGATGCAGCTCCTGCGTAATGAATTTGTTTTTATACTACGTATCGCAATGAATAAATATTTTAGTTACCTACTTTGACGAACGATGAACCAGAGACCTAATGGAACTGATGTTTCCGATTTAAAGATTGCGATTCGAAACTCATTTGATGATTTTGTATCTTTTTCATCATTCTCAGCTTTTTCCGTGCTTGAAATATTTCATCAAAGAATCTATAAGTTTTGAAGAATTGTACCATAGTGCTTACTTTAGATGACGCTATTTGCATGTATATTGCCTAAAAATTTTTATTTAACAATATATACAGAATGTACTACAATATTGGTGTCGAAGATTTTAAGGATTATTAACACGGATTGAACGTGGAGAGCCAAAATCATCTATCGAAATATGGGAAAGTTCGACCATATATGATGACCGAGATGATGAAAAATCACTTTCTCCTGTCTTACCCAACATCCTGAATTCACAAACAAAACATTACCAGATTCTGCATAGGTACGAACTTTGCCATATTTCGATAAATAATTTTGGCTCTGCACGTTCAATCCGTGTTTATATTTCATTTACCAGAAATGAAATTTCGAAAGAAAATTCCAAAATATATATTATATATATAATTTTGAACAAAAATTCCAAAATATATATTATGTATATATATATATCTATATGATAACCGAGATGATGAAAAATCACTTTCTCTTGTCTTACACAATATCCCGACCAGAAAATGCCGGATGTGTTGCCAGGCACTATATCTGGTCCGCATCAGGTACGAGTATGGCATGCTAGATCGGACATGTCGGACTGGTACCTGATCAGTTCCTGAACAGGTATCCATCTGGCAAGCCTTATATAAAAGTGTTAATATTATATAGGGTTTGCCTGACATGGGCCAGACTAAGGACGGATTTGGTTAACCTGGTCTCACAAGGATTTTTTTAAACTTTGTAAAATTGAAATTTTTTTAACTTTAATATAAAATAAATTTTCATTATTATATTTCTTTAAAAAAATAATAAAATTATTTCAAAAGTTTTTAAAACATGCCAGATTGGTACCTGATCAGTTCAGGATTCAGGCTATCCTGAATTCACAAACAAAACATTACCAGATGCTCATGCGATGATCTTTTAATCATTAAAATAACTTCTTTTTACTGCTTCTCAAACCTCTTCGGAACAAGATTGCACGGACTGATCAAACGCCTCAAGAAGGAATTTACTCCGCGAAGTTATTTACCGATTATCATGACTATTCCATATAGCTTCACCATATCCCAACTTTGTAAAAACATTGTATTTTAAAGAGACTAGAATCAGCCAATCTTATGTCTAATACAAAAGTTTAACACGAAAATGTGAATGACATTGTGCAATGCGTCGTATTTTATAAGATGAATTATGGAACGAGGGCTAAAACGATAATCATCGATTTTTATGAGCACTGTCCCCATTATATTATATATTATATATTGTAAGGAGTAAACAGACAAAATAATATTTTATTACATGCAGTAATGCTTATGTATAACATAGGTATCGCTTATGTATAACTTATAATGCTTATGTATAACATAGGTCGTAGGTATATATATATATATATATATATATATATATATATATATATATATATATATATATATATATATATATATATATATATATATATATATATATATTTATATATATATATATATATATTTCAATGTTTTTCATTCCCAGAAAAGAAAATGTGTTTTATATATAAATAATAAAATATCATCAGGGGAGATTTCCGTATCATGATCTGTCTGAACACCGAATAGAGAGACGAAAAAAAAAACAGAAGTATAAATCAAATGTAAAATGAAAAATGTGGAGACAAAATGGAAAGAAAAAAAAGAAAAACCAGACCAAAAGATGAAGAAAAAAAAACATTTCATACAAAATATAGAATACATGCATACACACAACCTAGGTAATTTAATTTTTAATCATTTATTTAAAAATTTACAAATTATGTTGGAAAATGTTGGAAAATGTTGCTAAGGCATACTATATGTATTCTCATTTTGTTGGTGGTAAACTTTTGTGCCTGTGCAACAAAACACACAAATTAAATATTACCTGTTTTAGGGGTTCAGTTACTAAAGGCATTCAAAATAAAACTCGATTTCAATATTTTTATATAGAAATATTTTTCTTTTGAAGGATGGGTTTTTGTATTGCACATTTTTATCTGGTAGAGAATTTGTCTAATATGTCAAAAATATGGAGTTAGCTCACTCCATATATATCATACCTAAAGATGGATGACGCCTTTTTTAGCGAATTTCCTTCAAAGGAAATGTGGCTATTGTTTTGTACCAAAGTTGGAATTTCGTAAAAATGTCTTCAAATGTCCATCGATCCTATGTACTAGATGTTAAAAATCACTATCGCTAAAATTTGTATATATGTATGCATATATCAACCAATATATATATAAATTTACGTATCTGTGGACTCTCTAGCGGTCACAGTTTTATTCCGATTGGAATGAAATTTGGTAATTGAGGCGCTTTTGGTATTCAAAAGAACAAGTTCTTGGTATCAAAGACTTGGTAGATTATATGAAATATCATAACCTACCACATAAAAAATCCAAAATTTGAGTGAGGTTAATAGCTTTTCTACGCCGCCTAATCAGTCTTTTGCTCCCTCACACAACCATTCATTTTATTCAACGGCTAAATTTTTTGGACAATTAGTACTTTCAGGTGCTTATATAAGGTACTGTCGCTGACAGAGCAAGACCCAGTTCCTAATAAAGCCCAGTAATAAAAATCGTTATGGTAATTTTTGAATTCAGTGGAAATATCCAACCTATAAGCAGAAAGAAACATCAATATACAAAAAAGCAATAACACTTATAATTAAATAAGTTTTCGTTGCAAACCTGTGTTTATCAGTGACGTATCAATGAGATCCACTATTTATAATATTGAATAATCACTTCTTTGAAATTTTTGGTGAAGAAAGTAGTGATATTTTTGTTTTTACTATTGGATCTTAATATCTAAGCTTTCCATCATTGGAAGCAAGAGGCATCTTATTGATTTTTTTCTTCATTTATTTTTATCCGCAGTTTTGTTGTCGTGTGTCGTCAATTTTATTTTCAAGATTTAGTAAAAAACAGTAAAATTAAGATATTTTAAAATATAATAAGAATTTCTTGTTTAAATTTGTATTTCTGCAATTTTTATTTTTCACAGATCAAACATGCCCCAACCTATTTTCGGCTAAATTGTTGTGCGATGCGTATAATTATTAAATTAGAAAATATTAATTTGAATGACTCATTAGTGAATAATATTGATAAACTTTAATTTGATCTTTGATTTGACAAAGTTTTGAATAAAACCCAAAATAAAGATTTTTAAAATCATTTTTTCATGGAAACATATA